>JAPYZD010004434.1:0-13522 GCA_030522725.1 Ichneumoninae sp. B BG-2022a | reverse complement strand
TAATACTTGAAAATTACGATTTTAAACAAGTTTTAACATAAAGGAAACGAATAACATTTTGGGATCATTATTATGGACGAACAATCTTATCAGCATCTTACATATGCTTGATTTTTTTCAGATTTTTATCCGGTCGAGAAGTGTTTGTAATTCTCTTTTATTCCTCTCAAACTTCGGCGGTGGCAGTCATTGCGCTAGTACTACCTTAAGAGATGCTACACTGTTGTTTTAGGGGTGCGATATGATTTAAGTATGTAGCTTCGAGACGAGAAAGTTAATTTAACCCTTCTTTGTAAGTCACACCGTCCGAAACGGTAGCGAAACGGAACTAACCGACGCGAAGTAGGAGAGACGACTTACTACGGTAGCGCCTAAGAGTGGGGATAGAGGTATGACTTACAAAGGGTTAACCGTAGAACTCATGTATGGGGTGAAAAACTACCCCAGACGATATTCGAAAAATGTGATGTTTACGGTTTAGGCTTTAAGTGTGATTTTCACACACTAAATTTTTCATAAAATCAAGATTTCCGCATGACCTTCTCTTCCTTATTAAAGAACGAAGAACATCACATGCTTAAAGCTCCATTTACTGCTCATAGAACCTTTGTACGCAGAAGAAACGCGTGGGGTGGATATCTCCCCCAGTGATGAGTTATAAGATAGAAGAATTTTTATATGCACTGTTAAAAAAAATGGTAAATTTAATGTACCGATATTGGAAGCTTTTATGCATACACCAGTATATTAAATTTAATACACAAATATTATGTAAAATTACAGTAGTTTTAAAGTTAAATTTAATACACAAATATTATGTAAAATTACAGTAGTTTTAAAGTAATTTTTAAATACATTTAGTACTATTAAAGTACTTTTATTAAAAATACCACGTTTTTTATTATTTTTAATTTACAGTACATTCATTTTACACAACATTTGTATATTAAATTTAATATACTAGGTTATGCATAAAAGCTTCCAATACAAGTTTTCGATGCAGACATTTTTACAGTGTGGGGTAAAAGTGGGGAATATGGCCCGGTCCATATATCATTGATTTACACGTTAATCGAGGTGGGCCATATTCACCACTTTTACCCTAGTATATTGTAAAAGCCGAATGGAGCCATACAAGGGAATCAATTACTACCTCCAATCCCTTTTGATTACATTTTAAACGGTGAAAATAAGTTTATGCAACACCACGAAGTATCACCGAAAATTAGCAGTGAGCCAAGGAAGTTAATTTAAAAGGGCAAATTTTTGCTCGCTGTTTATCGGTCTCCTTGCGGATGTCGGAAATAATATCTTCCTCGAAATATTTTCATCAGAATTCTCAAGGATGCTTGTTATCGGAGTCTTCCTCCCCCCTCCTTAGTTTTCAATCTTTCGGCTATTCACTCGTCTACATTTTTTAGCAATCAATTATCGGAGCTTACTCAGCCCCCGAGTCGGCAAGAGGAACAGTTCGTGTCTTGTCGAAATCAAGGGGTTGGTTGGCCGGAGAGCTGCAGAAACGCTGATCGCCGAGGGTTCGCTTCCGTTCTCGGGAATTGTAAAAATGGAAGGAAAAAAGTGTACGACGTTTCGCACACGCACAATACACCCGCGCCGTCCGTCATATCGACTGGACCTCGTGGCGCGCGAGAGAAGAAGGGCGGAAAGCGGCCGCGTATAGATATACGGAGGGAAAGCGGGTCCAATCGCCGGGGGTTCCCCGCCAAAACGAAACTCGAACGAGGCAATGTGCCCCGGCCACTCCGCGGCCGTGGCAACGGGTGGCACGAGGGGTTGAGAGACCTACGCGAAAATAATGAGTCACCCGACAATCCGCGGCAGCGGACGGCAACAATGGCCCTCCCCGATAGCAGAAGCACCAAATATCACCACAGCAAGCGAGGGGGGAGGGATTATTGCGGAATTTGAATGCGTAAACGTTTCCCAATGGCTATATTGAAAAAGGAAATATACCGATACTTCGGTCACTGTAGCGTGAGAGGCCCAGGATGAACCCCGAAAGCAGCCCAATCAGCCTTACGAAGCGTAGACCGTAGATTAATTTTTTATGAAGCCCAAAACCCATTTTGCTTATCGTAGTCTCAAGAAAATGTGCATTTATGGTAATTGTTTTATAAATTATTTTTGTTTCGGAAAAATTATTTATTCGACGGGTGTCGCGCAAGTAAATATTTATTTAAATGAATTTGTTAAAAATTAATACTCGTTGCGATTTGTATTTATTGACTATATTTTTAGTTAAAAATGAATTGTATGGTATGGACATTGATACACTTAGAGAATTATTTACAGTATATATTTCTATTGCTATTGCAATCTGGTCATTGACCTAAGTCCTTCGGAACGAAAAAATGAATATTAATTTTTCTTTTTAATGCCACTTAATATAGGGTTGAGGATTATAATTATAACGATTGAGTGATCTATTTTTAGACTAGTCCACGAGTCTCGGAGTTCCGGTGACTGGCAGATATTTCCCAAGAATATTTCTTCGTTCGCCGCGACCACAACGGGAGGGGGAATTCTTACGGAATTTGAGTGCGTAATCGTTTCCCAATGGCTATATTGAAAAAAAGGAAATATACTGTTACTTCGGTCACTGTACCGTGAGAGGCGCAGAATGAACCTATAAAGCAGCCCAATGAGCCTTACCTTACCTTCATTTTTTATCATCCTCAAATCCCATTTTTCCTATCGCAATTTCACAAAAATGTGAATTTTGTGACATTTTTTTAGTTTTTGTGCTTTATACATTGTTTTTATTCGAGAAAAATTATTTATTTAAATATTTATTTTAAAGAGTTTATAAAAAAATGAATATTAATTGAACTAAAATTGCCACTTCCGAAAGGGTTGAGAATTAATTATAACGATCGCCTTATTGATTTTTAGACTCGGCCACGAGTCTGCGAGTTCCGTCGACAGGTAAATATTTCCCAAGAATATTTCTTCGTTCGCCGTTCGCCCTGACGTCTATATCATTTCGCTGTCCGCACGTTGGCGACGAGGGGGCGACATTGCGACGTGACACAGCGTCGTAGGTGAAACTGCGCTGACCATACTTATTTTCCTAGCCCTTCTCAAAATGGTTCGCTCGCGTCGAGTCGTCCACTGCCTCTGAACGGTTCGCCTCTGAACGGTTCACCCTAGGCGCTTTATTTCCGCACCGGTGTATTCGTTACCAGGGGACGGTATAATATACCGTCGTTCTAACCCCTGTCGACAAGGGGTGCGGTCGAAGAAGGCGTGCACCTTTTTTCCACCGGGAAGAAACTCTTCCATGTACGCCTGCCAACATACACGATTCTTCAACCCTTTCGTACGCACATCGGGAACCAAAGAAACGAGAGCAAACGGCTATTCAGCCTCCCATGGCCGTCGCATATTATATTTCGACCAATATGAATATGAGAAGTCTGAACCGGCTCCCGAAAAAAAATGCTCTCACACACCCTGCAGAAGAGTTCATCGTCTTCTCCTCAGTCTCCGATAATCTCGAGTGCGCGAAGCACCTCCTCTCCGAATCCGACCGCAGATTTAAGGTCTGGTGTCTACGGCATTTTTTATCAATATTATTCAACTTCCCGTTAAAAGTCTTCGATTGGCAAAAGTGAGAAGTGCTCCGAAAGGTGCGATGTGCTCCAGTTAACAAATACCCGCTACATCATTACCGTCAGCTACAATTTTCGACCAATATGAATACACCCAGAAAAAAAATTTATTTGACGGCCACCGTTTATTAAGATTAAGTAAAATATTTATTTGATTTAAATAAATATTTATATAAATCAAATAAATATTTTACTTCATCTTAATAAACGGTGGCCGTCAAATAAATTTTGTTTCTGGGTGTATAAGAAGTCTGATCCGGCCTCCGAAAAAAAAAATTCTTACACACACCCTGCAGAAGAGTTCATAATATTCTCATCAGTCTCCGATAATCTCGAGTGCGCGAAGCACCTCCTCTCCGAATCCGACCTCAGATTTAAGGTCTCGTGTCTACAGAATTTTTTATCCATATTATTCAACTTCCCGTTAAAAGTATTCAATTGTCAAAAGTGAGAAGTGCTCCGTAAGTGATTCGCTCCAATTAAAAAATACCCGCCACATCATTACCGTGAGCTACAAATTGTTAACACACGATCTTCTGCATCCGATGTCGGAAAGAGATCTTAACGCATCGATCAAACACCGTTTAAAGTACGTAAGCCCCGGGCTCGATTATTAACAAACAAGTTGTAAGATTCGCGCGGATCGATGTCTTTTATTAATGCCTGTAACGACCTGTGGCGTGAACACCGCCAATTATCCCCGGATAAAAAAAAGCTTCACGCGCTCCAATTTAATTTTTTTGAGTTCGCAAAAATTGTAATATTTCAATCTTTCCGAGAGCGTTGGAGCCCTCGGCTCGAATTGCCGCATGTGCCTCCTCGATCGGCTATCGCCTCGGCCGAAATCTCCGCGCGGAACACTTCCTGTGACAACGCGAGACGTACGCGAAGGGAAACCGAGAGCGAAACTCGACGACGAGCAAGTATTAAGGGGGCGTAAAGTCGGGGTGGGGGACGGGGGAGGGGGGCTATTCGAGGGAACTGTGGAAACGAGAAATGCCTCGCGTGACACGACGTGAGCCCTTGCACCGACGAAAATCTCCGAAAGTCGGTGCCGCCACTGGCGCACGCTAATTGCTCGCCATCCGTGCGCTGCATGTTCGGTTTAATTACGGGCGCGTCTCTCAGCGTCGCCCCCACTGCTCTCCACCGCTGCTATCGTACACCCGAACGAAATTGCATTCGAGATATCGCCTCGAAAATCGCTCGTTCGCGTCGACGGCGCGGTTCTCGTCGCCGTGGTGACACGCCGCGTAGCGCCTTGGTCCCGACGCTGCACCTTATGCACGTCTAGTTACTGCGGGGGGCATGTGCGTGTCGTGGGAATTCATTTTCTTCGGGTCGGACGAGCCGCAAACTCGTTACGAACGAGACATCCTGAAAAAAATTGAGAAGCGCCATCGCGACTCGGCTTAATTTATTGAATGTGATAAGTCTGAGGAGCGGCGAACGACTCTCGGCCCCTTTGGGGGTTTGGGGGATTTTGCATCGTGGCGAATATTTAGCTTTTTTTTGTTGGGATGGGAGAATTGATTCTTGGGCGTTTTAAGCGGTAGAGTTCCCTTTTTTTATTTCTAAGGAATTATATGGATTATTATTATCCATTTTTTAATGGAATGTAGAAAGATGTGAGGTATATGGTTTTTTTATTCCGATCTTCGACTCAATTTTGCCTACAGCCGTAAAATTAAGGATTGCAGTGATTTCTTTAATAAGTACGATAGGAACGATTATTATAAATTTCTATTTGAAATATCAAAGAACCTTCATAGTTTTTCTTTAAAATATTTCCGATTTCTTTTTTTTTTTATTCGTAATTCATTGAAACTGAATTTTTCCGAAAGTGGCGAAGGCAAAGATTGCAGCGATTTTTTCAAAGAAACAACAATATGAACCATTATTAAACGTTTTTTTTTTAAGTATCAAAGAAACCTTATGATTTATTCTTTAAAATATTTCCGATTCATTTTCTGTTTCAAATTTTATTTGTAATTCATAAAAACTCAATTGTGCCGAAAGTCGGGAAGGCAAGGATCGTAGTCATTTTGTTTAATACCGACGACATGAACCTTTGTTATAATTTTTCCTGAACAATCAAAGAAACTTTATGGTTTTTTCTTATAAAATGCCCGATTCTTTTTTCTTCAATAAAATTTTATTCGCACTTCGTTAAAATTCGTTTCTGTCGAAATTCGCGATGTCAAGAATCCCAGTGATTTATATTATCCCGAACGTTTTTTTTAATTTCCATCAGGGTGGAAAATTTTCAATCGCAGAAATATCGACTGCACGCGAAGTGATCGCGTAGTTACGGTGCCGGATTCGCGGGGAGCGCGCGAGGTCTTTCGATTATATAGAAAACGGGGTATGTAACCGAAGGCGCGCGGGGCGATAAAGTGAATCGGTGAAAATAATTCAGACCGAAATTGCCACGGAAATATTGCCAGGCTATAAGGTTTGCCGGCACGATGAGCTAACGGCGGGCACCTCCGCAGCGAAGAGCGCCGATCCCATCGGTGCTCACGACTGTCTCACTCTCGTTCCGACTGGTCGTCCCTCTTCATCCAACGCGCAACTCTCGGGCAAAGCCACTCCGCAACTTTTGATATCGACGCATCATCTCGATCCTCGCGCCTCCTCGGTTCCACCGATCGATTTTCATTCCGCGCGCGGCTTGCACCGCGCTTCTCGCTATCCGCTCGCTATCTTCCACTGCGACTCTCGCCTTTCTTTCGACCTCCTCTGCACACCTCTACTGGGTGATACCGAAGTATAATTCCCGATAACATTATCAACGTGCGAGAGCATTAAAAAAAATTGAAATTTTCATATCGCTTCCTCATAAAAGCTGAAAATTGAAATTTTCATATCGCTTCTTCATAAAAGTTGAAAATTGTAATTCGCGACGCTTCTTCTATGAGGAAGCATTGTCTGCATTTTTGGCTTCCTCATAGAGGAAGCGTCGCGAATTTTAATTTTCAACTTTTATGAAGAAGCGATATGAAAATTTCAATTTCAACTTTTTTCAACGTCAACGTCTTAGACTTTTGTGCAAAACGGCTGACCGATTCAGGTTCAGTGCGTAAAAAAATATAACATCGTCACGTTTCACTTTGTCGTCTCTGCGTTTGGCGTGAAAAAATACATGGAAGTATGCGCTCCTGAATTTTTTTTTTGCCCTTTCAATTTTTATTCCAGAATTCCTGGTGATACCTTTTTATCTAGCTTTTTAATCCCGTCATATTCATCGTCTTGTGTATGTCTTGCTGTAGATCACGATAGGCACCTGGGTTTTTCCACATCGTGTACAAAAAAAACAACTGAACATTTTTTTACGAAATTTCATACACACACACACATCCGGACATTTTTTCTAAATGTGATTTTTCGATGTTTTGGAACATTCTAAACACGTTTTCATTGAAATCTCGAATTTTTTTTTTTTTCACCTTCACAAAGCTTCCTCTATGAGGCAGCAAAAATATATATAAAAAAATCTCTCGCGAGGTTATCGCTCGCGCTGATCATAAATTTATCGCGGCAATAAAAGAAAGATTAATAATTTAATTTTTTTAATATATTTTTTTCTAATTATAAAACCCCGGTTCAGCGGCTCGACGTTAATTTCGTCTTCGCCACTCGGAGTCGTGGGTAGCGCGTGTAATATCGTGCTCTTTATATTCCCCCCTTTCGGTGCTACACGGATAGTATAATAACAAAAGATCCGGAGGCTTCGCCGATTAACGGCGTCGCACTACCGTACGGTAACGAAGCGTGGAGAGGAGAGTATCCTATCTACGTCGGCGTGTCAGCGGATCGTTATGCTTCCATGAAAGTGAGCGGCAGCCTAGCGGGCTCTCCTTTTCGACATATAAATTCATTATATACGAACATAATAATAATTATAATAATAACAACGATAAATTTACGCGCTTTAGAGTCACATCCGTGCTACATTATTGTTCCTTACACGCGGCTCGGCCCGAATGACCATAAACGTCAATTAAAAATGTATATACTTTGTTTGCTCTATTCAGTTTTACGGCTATTAGGCTATTGACTTTATAAAAATCAATTAAAAGAAATATTTGAATCTAATTTTCTTTTTTTTAAACTTGATTATAAAAAACAATAAAAAAAGAAATAGTTCGAACTGACCATTAGTTCCATGAAAGGGAGCGACAGTCTAGCGGGCTCTCCTTTTCAACATATAAATTCATTACATACGAATATAATAATAGTAACGATCAATTTACGTGCTTTGGAGTCACAACCGTGCTAAATTATTGTTCCATACACGCGGCTTAGTCCGAATTACCATAAAAAACAATTTTAATTTTTTTTGCTCTTCAATTATATTTATAAAAATTTCAATTTAATTACAAAAATCAATTTTTTAGATAAAAAAATTATTGTTCCGAACCGACCATTAGTTCTCCCAGCTCGAAATTTTCCACTCTTCGATGCCATCGTCTTACCCCGTCAGTCCACAATAAAACAAAAATAACCATAAACAATCTCACGATCTCGTCGGCAAGATCGACACAGGAATTTCCGAGATGCTGTGGAGAATAATATGAGTAACGCAGGAACACCAATCGAGCGTCGGATCTCCCGATTGAGAGAGTCGGCGAAAGAGGAAGTGGCTCGGCCGTGGGAAGTGCATTCGCGTTTTCTGATGATCTCCGGTCGGTCTCCGGCGAGACACCCCGTGCAGAGATAATAAAAAAAGGCTCAGCTCCGCCGGCCGACGAATCGAGTGTACATCGGCGCACCGGTGTACGCGTCGAAGAACCATCAAGCCGCTCTTGGGCGCGGAGTCTCGAGATCGCGCGGGAGAGGGCGAGGGCCGAGCCGTGTAAGATATCAGCCGCGAAACCCTCCCCGCTCGTTCGCGTCCGCGAGAGACTTTACGAGCGCTCTTGTAATTATCTCCAATAAATATCTCGGCGGCACGAGAGCGAGAGGCTCGCGCGCGTATATAGTAGGGTATATCGAAATGTACTTGCGCGATGCGGGGTGGTTCGGTGCGCGGCGTGCGCTCCGAGGTCACGGGTCAAACTCCTACCTCGCTCTTTCGATCAACGGCTTTCTTTTGGTCCTCTCGCCACTGACGTACCTCGGACTGATAAATTTATAATGTTGAAAACCGGCCGCGGCCGGTCGCTCGGCTTAATAAGCTCGGTGACCACACGCGAACCATTTCTTCGCCTTTTTTTAACTAATTTTATCTTGTTTTTATTTTTATTATCGAGAAACTATATTGCGGCAGAAAAGAATCGTTGCCAATAAATTCACAGATATCGCTTCCCGCAGCCTCGCGGAGTGGCTTTAATAACTGGTAATATAAACGTAAATCGCGGACGCGGCGGGTTTACGAAAAATTTTGCGATTCAATTAGTTTCTATTAAATGATAAGGGGACGAGCGTTCGACTTCGATTAGCTGGGCACGGTAAAAAACAAAGGTTTTGTACCTTCTACAAACATGACTGCTGTATATAGTTGTCGTTAAAAAAAAGTTTTCGTAATAAAAATATCAACCTAATATGAACGTAAATCGCCTGCATGGGTCGTTAAAAAAGATATAGCGATTCAATTAGTTCCTATTAAATGATAAGGGGACGAGTGTTCAACTTCAATTAGCTGCACACAGGGGAAAAAGAAGATGCGTACCTTATACAAACATTCCTTTAGTGTATATTTGTTGTAAAAAAAATACTCTAAAAAAATAGCAAAACTCAAATGTTCGATTTCGATATAAAGCGATTTTGCATTCGATTGGGGCTTGTCTGGCTGCTCGAATCACATGAATCTTGCGCATATATTATTAAGTTTTGTTACTTTTACTTATTTTGACTTATATTTTTCAGTTTCATGAGCTTTTGTTTTATATTCGGTTAATTATTCATATGTTATTTGTGTATTCTTTGTGCGTGCCTAGAGGACCTTAGGTCCTACTGTACAATAAATTCTATCTATCATCTATACATAGAATGAAGAGTTTTTGATCTTGCACTACGAGCTGGAGTGCCTACAGTGGGCGTAAAACTCAATTGTTCAATTTCGTTATTAAGTGACTTCGCATTCGAATGAGATTTGTCTAGGGTAATAATCTTATGTATTTACATACAACTTACGAATCTTGCATAGATCATAAAAACAAAATTTGGTAAATAGACCAAAAAAACAACAAATCTGGACCACAGGATGGAAATCCGTGAAAATCTGACAAAGAATCCTCTGTTGATGAGTCTCCCGTTTTTATTTCTCGTTCTCGGAGATACGCACATGTGACGCCCAATCCGTCGGTCTCTAGCCCTCCGCGGATCTCGAAACTGCACGTGAGCAATGCACCCCCCCCGGTCTCCCCCGGCCACCACGATGTTCGATGTGCCTGTGGAAGCTAGCCGCAGACGAGCTAATTTCGCGATTCGAATCTCGATTAGCGCGACCTCGACTCGGCTCTCGGGCTCCCAGCGGCAGCAGCTTCCATCTCTCGCCTCCCTTATATTCTCGTTTATCGTTTCTTCTCACAGAGCAGGCGAAGGGATCGTGCTGCTGCCGTTGCCGCTCCTTCGTCGCGCTCCGGAGCATCTCCTCCGAGCCGAGCACGTGTTCGAGATAAGCTAGGAGCGCTATCACACGGAACTATGGTAGCCGCTTCGGCCCGCTGGACCCTCTCGATACTATAAATATAACCCAAGAAATTACAAAAAAAAACGGCAAAAATTAAGAAAACTTATCGAGATATCGTCCCGAGCCGATTGAGCCGAGGTCCACCGTTTAATTCCCGATATTACCAGGCATCCGCACACGGAACCTTCTCGCTTCGGAAATCTTTCTTCTTGCCTCTTCTTTAAGTTATATTAGATATTTATACCGCGAAAGTCTTTATAACGACTAATTGCTCGTGGCGAGCGGTGCATGCCTGCTTTATAACTATAACGCGCACAGTTGTACATGCAGCAAGGAATATAGGATTCGGTACCGAGGCAAGGTCCCTCTAATTGTCCGCTTATCCGTTCAACCTATCTGCTAACTAGTTGCAGCGCTTAGTAGTAAACCCATTAGAGTAACGCGCGCTCTCCAAGCTCTCCGCGGATCCTCGAGATCTTATGTCGAGTATGCATATATATATATATATATATATATATATATATATATATATATAGCTATATATATATGTGTATATACATATAGATATGTATTGCAGTCGGCGGGGCACGCGCGGTAACGCATATAACAACAATATAGTGGAAACGTCGTCCGCGATAAGCTATCGTGCGCGCACGGTTAAACTATATCTAACGACGTGTCCGCATGGATATTCGCGGGCATTATACACATTTGTACGCAGCACGCGAACGAGCCAAGGAGTGCGAAGAAGTCTCGCTGTTTCCTCACTTTCTTATCGCATCTCGGCTAGAAGATCTATCTCCTTCTCGGAATCGACCGTACCTTGTTATTACTTCGATTTGTACTTGTTCGTTACCCGAGCGGAAATTCGTGTGTGTGCGCGACCTGGCTCTGGCGCGTACCGGAACTCGACGCAACATTTGAGAGAACGTCGGTCTGCTTAGAAAATAAAAAACATGATAAATGTGTCCGTAGAATTCTTTGGGTAAATATGGAAGGATAGAAAAAACTGCTTTCTTACATGATTCCGTGTATTTAAAACCACGCGTGTTTTGTCTGAAAGTCGCGCGAACCGCGATCAGTCGCCAAAATCATTTTTGATCGTGATAGATATTTTCAGATAATTAGACTGAAAAAAAAATTCCCTTGCGGCCTGCTAAAGAATTTTTTTTTTATTTCAATTTTGGTTTCAAGTCTTACAATTCCATATGATATTGAAACTACGGCGGCAAGACATGTTAAAGTTTCAATCTCGCACGGAATTGTAAGAATTGAAAGTAGAATTGAAATAACAATTTTTTTCTTTGGCAGCCCGCAAGCGAATTTAACTTGAATCATTGAGATTTTCTTTTTCAGTGTAAAAATTAAAAAAGAAGCTCGACTTCGCTACAATATGACGATTTCGCGACTCAAGAAATGTGGTTACCTTAACGAAGTTGGAATACAAGTATATAAACAAGAAGTCTCTAGGAAGCGAATTTTCACCTCGTGTAATTTCTGCCCACGCTTCGTGGGCAGAAGTTGGCTTCAAGCAGCAAACTTCACGCTCGGCGAAGATTGCGCACTTCCCTCCCTCGCAGCATAACATACTATTATCGCCCTAAGTATTTCCCGATAGAAAAAAATATCGTATAAAAAAAACCTAACAAAAACCCCCAGAATTTGCAATTATTAATTAATTAATTTATTTATTTATTCGTTTCTTTTACATACAATATAAATATAAAAACATCAATAATCAGTAATTTATGAAATTATCTCTACAATTAGAATAGTATCACCAGTTCGCATCTTAATATAACAATACAATATAATAAATATATAATATAATTAATATAATAAAAATAGACAAATAATGTAAGCACCGGCAAGACCAAAGTGTACAGTGTATGTAAAACATTTGTTATATTCTAAAGCCATAAAAGGCAAGAATGGCTAAAAATAATCAAATTAAAAAAATAATGAAAATAGACAATATATATCGTATTATCGGCAATGGATTAATCAATAGATTCGCCGGTTACGATCGATCTCAGGCCGCAGAGCCGCAGCATCAGAAATTCCATTTCGCTCACAGTGCGCATGCCCCACGACTCGAATCTCGACTCATCGTAATAGAATACTACACGGTGCAAAACTGCGTGTACGCACGGGCGCTAATCGAGTACAAGGATCGGGTGCGCGGTGTAAAGAAATCCTGATGAACAAGCGTTTCCTCGTGGATGTCCCGTCCAGTATTCAGCGCGAGGTGAGTATTCCCGCCTTACAAGACAGCGTAGAGACGCGCGTACACGCGAGTGCGTACGGTTGACTCGGGGGATTAAACGAGCTACATTGCACAGGGAGTCGGGCCGAGTCGCCGGCGCATCTATCGTTCGCACCGTGTATAAACTACGCCGTGTTAAAATCGCCGAGTCTGTCTTCGCGGCCGTGTGTGCGCGAGCGTGTTGTATGAGCGAGTTTCCTCGCGTTACGCTCACGCCTATCGGGACGTTCAGAGGCATCGAGGTACAGTAGAACCTCGATTATCCGAACCAATTATCGAAAAAATTACAGTACCCACATATTTTAAATAACTTCAAACCTTCATCACGAAATCCACAGTTTTCGTTTGACGCAAGAGTTTTGTACGTCTTATCGCAGCCAAATTGTTTTAATGTCGGAGATCGTTACCTTATAAATATCATACGATATTTAAATATCGTACGATATTATAAATATCATACGAGCCTGATAATAATGTTATCAGGCTCGTATGATATTATCTCTCCCTTATCGAGTTTCGAGAGCGTCTCTAATTTTTTTCCGGCGTAAGTACATTGTGCTTACGCTTGGAGGTCGAAGGACTGGACGCTGAATCCATAACGCACTAAACTACAAGACCAGTTACGAGATTAACGAAAATAAATTTTGAATACGTGCGTATTTGCTCGGCTGAGAAACTCAAAAATACTGTGCATACGATTGGCGTGCATTTTCGGTACCGCTGTGTGAGTCTATGCGAGCCCAAGCGTTCTTGAATTGGCTTGTTTATAGCGTGCAACAATGTATTGGCGCGCAACAATGTAAGAATACCAGAATTTCGCGCAATTGTTCGGGTAATAGAAACTTTAAGGTAGTACTAGCGCAATGACTGACGCCGCCTAAGTTCGAAAGAAAAAAGACAAAGATTATAAACACTTCTCGATGAGAAAAAAATCTGAAAAAATTCTAGCATATAAAAGGTGCTGAAAAGATTGTTTGTGCATAATAA
>JAPYZD010004433.1:0-11285 GCA_030522725.1 Ichneumoninae sp. B BG-2022a | reverse complement strand
CAAAATCTGTCTCTTCCCGATACTCTCGAATTTTTCGGATCGAGTTACATCAGTAATCGCGAATAAACAGTACAATAATAATTCGGTCTTGAAGGATTTCGACTTGGGACGATCCATCGAGGATCGTTTTATTCAGACCTCCCCTTTTCGCCGGGAGATCGTGCGAGCCAAATCCTAGGGTACATTCGGTCGCTTGCGCCGTTGGCTCGTCGCGGCCTCCGAAGCCGCTTTCTCGAAAGCCGACGTGAGGCAGAGGCACCCCCCACCCCCTCTCCCAAATAAGAGTACGGAGCCGCTCACTACCACTCGGATAGCTCCGCCGTTAGAGTCGGAGTAAACCGCACGGAGCGCCATCCACTACATACATAGAGAATAAGCTTGGCTATAGCTGTGCGATTCGTGCAGAGCACGTTCCTCGGTTTGGGACATAGGGAGAGCGAGAGAGTGGGTGGTCTCGAACAGGAGGGTTGGGCGAACGGGTAGGTGTGCGGTGAGGAGGGGGGAATTGAAGAGAGATGGGAAACGAGAGATCGCGAGAGCAGTAGCAGGAGCAGCAGCCAGTGTTCGCGAACCTCGGCGAAGCACACACGAGAAGGCGCGCGCGTACGGGCTGCGCAGGTGTCAGGCGAAACGGGGGCTGACTTTTTTTTTCCCCCGATGGGCCCCGTGGACACCGAGAGCTCGTACGAGCGAGCTTGCGAGAAGCCACATTATATTGTTACAAGATTCGATGTAAAACGGGTTGAATAAACGAACGTGGCCGGGTGGATAAATAATAAGAAGACTGAAGACACGAACAAGGACGGGAGGTATAAAACAAGAGATTTAACAAAAAAAATTTAAAAAACGATAGCCACGATATCGTACCGGAATTATATTGCAATCGGTACGGAAATTAGCCCGTAGCGTCGGTCGGTTGTTCGACGCGCGCGCCAGGAGGCCTTTTCTCTCCGCATAAACGAGAAACCCAGTGGTGTGCGAGCCAAGGCTCGAATATAGATTAAAAAATAAAAGTGCGACTGTTATTCGTGCACGAAAGAAATCTATAAACGCGTGCGGAGTATCAGCAGCGAAACGGTGTGACAGAAAGGCGACGAGGTTCGGTGCGTTAAAGGCGAAAGGAGAAAACGAGATAGAGTGGAACGACGAGAGGCAACAAGAGGGGAAGGAGGGGGAGCCGATTCACAGGGGACGTCAGTGAGAGAGTGAGAGGGCGGCGGTAATGCCAACCGTGAACCGTCGACGGACATAATCGTGCTGTTATGGGTGTGGAGTGAACGCATCTTCGAGCTCTCTCTCGCCCCCCCTGCGACGAAACACCGACTGACACTCTGCACACAAAAAAAACTATCCACAAATTTTGAAGAAAAAAAAGAAAAAACCAGTGGTAAAATATTAATCGACCGTGCGAAGCGACGAAAAAGAAAAAAAAATATACATATAACTGCTGCACACTGCACACGATGTACGTTATAAATAGATCGTAAACTCGTCGCGAACAAGTCGGCTGTGGATTTTTGCAGGAACGACTCGGGTCGAGTGCGCGAGAAATAAAAAAAAAAGATTAATCGACGAGCGACAGCCGAGACCTTCCGAGACGAAGATTTTGTGCAACGGTGCTGCTCCCGGCCGCGACGTAACTATATATTTATTTTTATCTGTAATTTCGGTTTTACTCGGTTGATCGAGTCGACGGATCGACGATCGACTCGGAAATATAATCGTGGGTGCGAAACTCGTGTTCTCTCGGCTATGCGTTGAACTCGCCCGTTCGTCCCACACACCTTTGCATTCTCTCTTCATCGCCATTAAACATATAATCGTACGATTCTCGACGAAAATCTTCGCCACTGACTCTCCTCCTCGTCCGCTTTCCCCACCCCGGTGTTCCGTGCTGTTTTGCCTGACCGCACTCTTCGTCTCGTCAAGAAATATCGTCGCGTCTCGCACACTACCTATCTGTACACACACACGAATACCGTACACTCTTACACGCTGTGCATAACGCTAGGGCTACCAACAATAATAATTTCCGCGTGCAGTTTGTGCGCCGCGAATGCCAGGAGAGGGTTTTCCAGTGTCGCAGAGTGGATAAAGGCGACACCGACGGAGATAAAGAGGAGATTTTCTCGTATCCACGTGAATCTCAGAGCCGCAAGTGAAAAGAAAATTCCAGCCGGACGTGCACGTCCCTATATATCTCGTACATTTCTGTCTCCCGAGAAACGGCCCGATCGTCGAGATTCGACCGACAGAACCTCGTACGAGAGGTTATATCCACCGTCGCTTCGAGAAATGACTGGACGATCGCGAGACACGAATGAATCTTTGAGACTTCGTAGATTTCATTCAGTGAGAGGTTAGATCGGATCTTAAGTGCGCGTGTTTTCGGTCCCGGCGACAAATTTACAAGCTGTGCAAATTATTTCTTTCGGGTGTCCGAGTCTAGCAAACGAGTAGCTCGTTCGATGCCGGGAATCGATGTAGTCTGCCGCAGCCAGTTTTATCGGTGGCGTTCGATCGAGATCTTCGACCGGACGGAGAGAAAAATAATTCTGCTCTCGTTTTTATCTCGCGAGGAACAAAAGGCTCGCGTCGTCCAACGGCTACAAGTTATCTTTTTCGGGCGTCCGCACGAGTCTGGCAAAAACCAGTGACGCGTTCGATGCCGAGAATCGATGTAGTCAGACGCAGCCAGTTTTATCGGTGGCGTTCGCTCGAGATCTGCGACTGGACGGAGAGGAAAATAATTCGACTCTCGTGTTTATCTTGCGAGGAAGAAAAGGCACACCCCGTCTGACTGGTACAAGTTATCTTTTTCGGGTGTCCGCACGAGTCTGGTAAGAACCGGTGGCTCGTTCGATGACGAGAATCGGTGTTGTCAGACGCAGCCAATTCTATCGGTGGCGTTCGCTCGAGATCTTCGACCGGACGGAGAGAAAATAATTCGTTGACTCTCGTGTGTTTATCTCGCGCGTAAAAAGGGTCAGCCCGTCCGAGAGAGTCGGGAACACGGAGACAAGTGAGCGCGCCCAGTCTGAGGCCACCTGTGGTAACGCGCGGCTCGTAGGGCGAGGGTCGCGTTTTATTTTGTCCTTTCGTGCCGCAGCCGAGAGAGCGAGATAAAAGACAGAAGCTAACCCCCGCGGGGTCACGACAGGGGGAGTCTCGAGGAAAATAAGGTGGAGGCTATGAGTGGCGAAGAAGGGCGCCCGAAGTTCGTGGCTTTGACACGATTCGAGTGAACAAGAGAGAGAGAGGGAGAAGAGATACAACAGAAGCCGGTCGGGGGAGCGTAGAGCTACCGTTATTGCCGGAGATAGCCGAAGTTCGTCCAAGTCCCCGAGGCTCGGCGGGAGTTTCGAACGCTCAACGGAAACAAAGGAAATAATAAAAACAAATCGCCGTTCGCTTATTAACTAAACGAAAATTTCCGTACGAGATTTTTTCGTTGTTCCCTCGAGAGGGAGATACGAAAATTAGTAATAAAAAAAAATTAACTAATTGATTAGCAAAAAAAAAACGGTGTAATTACAAGCGAGTGAATAAAATCGTGAAGCGGTGAAGAATGCGAGAGCCCCCTCCCCACGACCCGTGATCATGATTCTCCGTACGGATGAGCCGAGCGATAAACGTAAGCCGAGAGAAAACATCCGTGCAGCTGGTGACATAGAGGAGCGAGGGCCGCTGAGCGGCGATGTAAGATACTTCCCGACTCGAACACTAAGGAGCGTCGAGCCTGCGATTTTCTCGATTTATCCACTGAACAGCGTCGACAAGAGTCGTTGCGGATTTTCGAACGGTGCGGAAGAGAAGGAGGAGAGAGAGGAAAAGGTGGTGGAGGGCGAAGAGGTGGGAGAGGCGAAAGCGTTGAATGAACTCGAGGACAATAAAAGTGAAAGAGTCCGAACATTGTTAGGGTCGAAGAGTCACGAGCGAGTGAAGAGGAAGGAGAGGATAAAGACGAGACGACGATCGTCGAGACCGGCGTTCGGCAGTTGGTCGAATTTTTTAAAAATCATAAAGAAAACTGGGATTTTTTTTGTTTCGACGAAAAAACGTTCTGAGAACTCGTCGCTGCCGGTTGGACGGAGCAGGCGAGCGAGACGCGGAAGGTCCGAGCTAGAATCGGCTCGCAGCTCCGGTTCTTCGGGGCGCTTCGGCGAGGGAGCGTGGTCACTCGGTGGCGGATGACTCGCTCAGGACCAGGACGTCCCGTAGTCGTAGACGTTCCAGTAGCGGTCCCTGGGCCCGGATCACCGCGCCGTCGTCGTCTCACAGCCGCACGCCGCCAATTCTACCGCGTGCTGTTCCCATTTTTATTATCGTCGTCGTTATCGGTCTCATTAGAAAAAATAAATTGTCCGAGGACATTTTTTTGGGCGCGCCGATCGCGTCGCCTCCGCACATCGGGAACCCTCGTCCTCCTGAGCTCTCGCGGGCTGTACGTTTTTTTTTATTCCACCCACTGTCGAGATAGCTTCGACATAAAATCATCGACGACGACGAGCGGAGACGAAACATCGACGCACGATAAAAACGTCGAAACGTTGACGACGTCCAGCTCGTCGACGATACCGTGATGGCGGACCTACCGGACATGTCGCATCTCACTCCCGAGGAGAGACGTATCATCGAGGGTGTCATGATGCGACAGAAACAGGAGGAACAACGAGAGAACGAGATTATGTGGTATGAAAAAGATTAACTTTTTATCATGCTTTATAATAATCATAATAATACTGTAATAATGAATATTTATTATAATAATATCATTATTATTATATATTATATATTGGGCGCTTCGTACCCGAGTTCTACATTACTTTATTTTAGTTTATTGGCATAAATTTCATAATTTGGTTCGCTTCTCATTAACCCCCTGTGGAATCGTGAGGCGCTCAGTGCATCAGCAGACCGAGAAGACCGAATCCCCATAACGCATTTAGCGCGTCCCCGTACTTGAGGGGCTACTATATATTTTTATTAATTTTAAGGAACATTATTAATTGCATAAATATTAACGAATATTTAAAACATGTCGATTTTTCTGATGAGTCTTAACAAATGTTCCGACTGATTTCTGTTTTTAATAATTTTACTTTGCCTTTGTGACGTTTATTGAAGTATAGCGGTTGGACGCTTTGCGCCCACCGCTAGTTGCTGTATGTTTTTCATTGTTTATGATAATGATAATATTGTTATAATAAATTTCCAGTTCTACGATCGGCGCCGAGTTTTATCTCGTGAGCGTTTTGCCTCGTGTGCAGGCTCGCAAGATTGCCGAAAGACTGCAGCGTGCCAAGTGTGCTTCTTCACGTTTTCCTCCACTCTCCGCTCCCCAACACTCTTGCATTGTCACTCGCGGCTCGTACCCCACCCGGGTTTGCAGACCCTTCTCTCGTAACCCATTTGGCATGCGTTCCCTTCCAGACTTCGGCTCTTTGCTTCCACCCGCCAAATATTTTGATTTTCCCACAGTCTACGCTAAAGCCAGAACGATTCTCGTCGAAGACCCCGATTCACGTCGATAGGGTCGATGCTCCATCTACGGGTACACGGAAATAATACAAATTCGAGGGACAATGAAGAAGAGTAAAACAATAGGAATGACGACAATTTTACGCTCTCTTTAACTATTGGACGCGATCCGAGGCTCCTCGGAGTTTGCGTTCCGGGCTCATTCCTCTTCGCCTCGTTCGTTCGTTTTAGTCACTTGAATTTTTTTCGACTGTCTTTTTAATTGGAACATGATTTTTTTTTTATTTAAATTTTTTAAAAAGGGGCATAAAATTTTATACAGTCGTTTAAAAAAATATTGAAAGGAGATTAAATTCTTGTTAATGATTCGTACGAGAATTGGATGACATGTAGATTAACATTTAACTTCCGTTTATATGCTTTAAAGTATACAATTACGCGATTTGTACTCCAATTTCATTTTTTTTATCGGAGCGGGACATTTTTTTTATTAATTTTTTAAAATATTGAAACGATATCGAATTCTAGTTAACGGATTCGTGCGAGAATAGAATCACACGTGGATTGAAATTTAACCTTCGAATATCTGCTTTGATGTATGCAATGACCAGATTTGTTCTTCGATAGTTTACCCCCGAGTCCGTAAAGATTTTAAAAAAGGTGATAGTAGTAGAAAAGGCGTAATTTTTTTGGGACACGTGCCAGCTGATTAATAATTATCCCATGATCCGCCGGCCTGCTAAAGCGATGTCTTTTTCGTCCGCGTTGTCGTGGGGAACGGGCGGAGGCTAATTTAACGCTGGTCGGGGTTCTCGTCGTTCCCTGTCCCTCTCGAGGCCCTCGGCTCGATTCGCGCGAAAAATCCGTTGACTTCGTTACACAGCATGGAAGAGTGTGCAAACCGGATCCTTTTCAAGCCCTCAGCCTACCCCCTTTGCTCTTTCCTCGCTCGCTCTCTCGCCTCTCCTCTTCCATAAAATTCGATAAATTACTCACACGCGTTTCCTCCATCACGAGCTCATTGAATTTTCATGCATTCCCTCCAGAGTCCTCTTTTCCTCAATTTGTCGACCCTCCGAGTTAAAAAAAAAAAAAGATTAAAATCGATTTCGTACACCCGTACGATCGGCTGCATGCTTTCTATATGTATCTCGATAAACCTATCGAGTACAATGCAAATCTGGTTACAGGTTTGTTAATTAAATTTTAACTTCTTTTTAATTAATTTTTTTTGTATGATTGCAGTCGAAAGCAGGCCGAGGTGCAGGTACTGGAGGAAACTATACGAGCCCGTTCGGAGCAACACAAGAAATCGGGCATAGAGCTAGACGCCACGTGTCAGATATGCTCGAAGACCAAGTTCGCGGACGGGGTTGGGCACATCTGCAACTACTGCAACATACGGTGCTGTGCCCGATGCGGTGGAAAAGTCACTCTGCGATCGAACAAGGTGAGAGAGGACTGGATATAGAGAGAGAGAGAGAGCCGGAGAAACTCGATGTCAAGAGTTTCCGCATGAAGAAGAATGTCGGGAGTTCGGGGAAAAAAATGCCCTCCGCGTCTTTTGCACCTTAGAGCAGTCTTCTGGTGTAAACGAGATTTTTTCGATGTCACGAAAATCATAGGTACTATTAAATATTTCAACTTTGGTCTTTTTCACTTCTTTTTTGATACTTGCAGGTACTCTGTACATTTTTTTCGAGTACAATAAAAATAAATTAAGGGTGCTATGCGGTTTCACGTCGAGCACTGAAAACAAGGTCCTGCGACTCTGACCATGATTCCTGACGTTCTACTCATCTGAAACAAAAAACCAAAAAGGTTATTGATCAGTAAAATTGAACTAGTAAAAATTCGACGGAAAAAATGCAAAACATAGTGGCCTTTAATTTTTTTTTTATTCGATAATCCGTCCACATTTTTTGAATAAATAAGTGGAAAAAGACCGATGTTGAAATATTTAATAGAACCTATGCATTTTTGTTTAACTCGAAAAAAATCCTCGTTTGGACTAGAAGACTGCCTTAATAACTGCACAAAAAAATACATCGCGTCGAAAAAACGTACGTACCGCGAGACGACAGCTAAAAATAGAACTGTGCAAAAAAAAAACAGTCTCGAGCCTCGCGTCACTTCGAAAGTCGATGATGGGCGATACGGAAGCCTGGGAAATAACGTCAGGACAATATTTCATTATTGAGTGAGAGAAAATATATAAAAATGGAAGAGGAAAGAGGGAAGGATGGGGCACAGTCGTAAAAAGAATGCCGGGTGTCAGACGTCTCGAAAAGTGAAGGGAAGGAGAGCCGGCTCGGGAGAGTCTTTCCGGCCTCAAGGCCGTGAAAATATTTTAGTTCCGGTTACCCCCACGGATTGACCGGACGTCGTCGAGTCGGTAGTCGCCGTCGACTGAACAGTTTTTTTCCCTCGTTTTTTCGGGAAGGGGAGAGGATCGAGTGTCGGCCAAAGGTGTGGAAAATAGGACAGCCAGGTCCACACTTGAAGCCTACAGGCTCTCTCTCTTGCGCTCTTATCTTCTTTCTTCATCCACCGTCTACCGCCTTCGCTCCGTTTCGCTCTTTCGCGCGCGAGGCGGGGGTGCTCTCCCGGTTGAACGTTTTGCATTATTGCGAAGTAATCTCGCGGAAATCGATGACACGGTAGACGTCTCGGGGGCGAATCCTTGAGCTCTCATCCGAGAGATAATATACCTCTGTATACGTATACCCCACATCATATTTTTAGATATATCACCGACGGTTTCCCTCCAACTCCATCGTTTGATCTCGTCAATTTATTACGAATGTGACTTAAAAAAATGAAACAAATAAAAGGAGTTTTCACGTAACATTGAATTTTTATTAGAAACGGTGCATCAAAAAAATGTTGTTTGAAAATTAATGAACAGTATTGGAAGCTTTTTTACAAAAACTTTCTGAAACTTCAAACACATTCGCGTTGCAATTTTGCAGTAAAATTCGTATCTTCAATGAAAGTTATTGTAAATTTCAAGCAAAAGATTTTTAATTTTAATATTCGGTATTTTTATTTTACAAGCAAAGTACATTAATGTTCAATTAATTTAAGTAATGCTAGCAAATTTCAAGTTCCCGTACATGAACTGTACAATTTATTTTTACAGTGTGATTACACCGATGGTTAACGTCAGCAGGCAACATAGCCTATGCCTAGGGTAAAAGTGGTGAATATGTTTTACCTCCGTTATTCATGAATCAATGATATCTGGACTGGTCCATATTCCCACTTCGCCCTATACACAGCCGATATACCGTCTTGGCATTAATCTATCGATATATATATATTTTTTTTATGTAACTCTTTCAACGCTGTAATAACGATTGTACCTAAGCTTTGAATATAAAGCTCGTAGTCGAAGCAACAGGGAATCATTGCGGGGGTTTTCTGATGCTTGCCCCCCCGTCGGTAGTGTTTTAGTACATACATATTTTTTTGTATACAAACATAAATGTACATAAACATATTTAAAAAAAAGACGTTTACACGTAACATTGATTTTTTTTATAGAAACTGATTGTGTCGATGGTTTAACGTAAGCAGGCAGTGTAAGCTGTGCTTAGGGTAAAAGTGGTGAATATAGTTTACCCGTTGTCCGTGAATCAATGATATCCGGGGAGTTATTCTCGAGTCATTCGTTTGCAAAACGTATACGTTCCGTCGCTGTATTCATTCATACGTTTATACTCATACAACGATAGTACGTGTACGTTTTGCAAACCAATGACTCGAGAATAATCCCCCAGGACCGCTCCATATTCACCACTTTCGCCCTATACCCAGTCGATATGCCGTTTTGGTATTAACCTACCGATATATTTTTTTAAATATAACTCTTTCAACTCTGTAATAACGATCGTCACTAAGCTTTGAATATAAAGCTCGTAGTGGAAGCGGGGAATCATCTCGGGGTTTTTCTATGTTTGCCCCCCTTCGGCAGTGCTTTAGTACATGCACATTTATTTATACATATATGATATATACATAAATGTATATAAATAAATATAAATAAATGTGGTGGAATATGGGTAAGGGGTTTTACGTACTGTACGACGATAATGTCGCAGGAGAGCGCGTCGGATCGATATCGATATCGTCGTCGATCGTCGGGCTGGCGATAGTAGCCTTACGGCAATAGCAATATGTGTCCATAGAATCAGTAGTGGTGGTGCGTAGCAGTCAGCCAGGCAGGCTGTTAGTTGGAACAACGTTGAACGACGTTACTGGCAATGGAGTTACTGAGCGAGTGGGCGAGAGGCACGCGGAGAAAAAAAAGGAAGATGACTGGAGCAGGCTATAATGGAGTTATCGCAGACTAGCAAGGGAACGTCTTACGGTCCTTACGTCTTACGTTTTACAGTCCTGTACACCGATTAAAAAAATTTAATTAATTAAAATACTATTCCATGAATCTGTTTGTCGAGTCTCCTGGCGTGGAATTGTTTATTTCATTTTCGTAAAGTAAATTTAGTTTTGTGAAATTGATCGTTTCTAACGGTTGTAGAGCGTAGCCACATTAGCCGTACGATATTCGCGGACGTTACTGGCAATTGAGTGACTGAGAGAGTGGGCGGGACATACGCAGAGAAAAAAAGGAATATGTCTAGAGCAGAGAATACGAAGTTCCCACAAGCTAGCAAGGAAACGTCTTAGTCTTTACAAAAAATAATCAATATAATAATAATAAACATGAAATAAAAATTAAAAATTTAGTTCCAATACAATTGCATAAATTTCTTTGGCGAGTCTCCCGACGTGAAATTTTGTATTTCATTTTCGTAAAGCAAATGTAGTGTAGTGAAACTGACAGTTTCCAACGGTTAGTCGCGGACGTCACAGGCAATGAAGTGACTGAGCGAGTGGGCGAGAGATACGCGGAGAAAAAAAACGAATATGAATAGAGCAGAGTATATGGAGTTATCACAAGCTAGCAAGGGAACGTCTTATGGTCCTATAAACTCATAAAGAAAATATTTTTTGGATTAAAATACAATTCCATGAATTTGTTTGCCGAGTCTCCCGACGTAAAATCCAAACTTTATTTACATACAACAAATTTAGTCGAATAAAATTACTAGTTGCTACGGTTTGCAGTAACGTAGCCATCTTACATTTACGATATTGGTCATGTTTTGCGAGGGTTTCACGGACGTCGTTTTCTTGTAACTCGAAACAATCGGCGAAACGGCGTGAATGTTGCCGACCGTGGTAACAATTAGAGGCTTCTTCGGCGTTTGCCAAAAGTACACGAGCGTTATTGGGAGGGGAGTCGAGTAAGGGTCGAGTAAAATAGTCACAATAACAGGTGGAATACGGCGGTATGATAAGCGTTCGTACATATTCGTCGGTGCTCTTCACTGAAATACATGGAAATAATTGACCCATAACTCGCTCTACCCTGCTCCTCCTCTCTTCTCGTATTACTCCCCTCCCGTATCGTCGTTCGACGCTTTTACCTCCCTCCCACGTTCGGTGCTCTCAGTGAGCAGCGCGCAGCGTGCATCAATTAACCCTTATCGCCCACGTACATAGTACAGTATACACAGCACTAGAAGAGAGCTCTATACGTATATAAGTATATGCAAAGCAATACGCAATAGGTACGTGGAGGGCTGGGTGGAAGCGTCGTACAGCGAGCTGGAGCGCAATGCCGTCGGGCGTTGTTGCACACAATATACTATACATAGACGTACATATTATATATATATATATATATATATATATATATATATATATATATATATATATATATATGTGTGTGTGTGTGT
>JAPYZD010004432.1:0-13557 GCA_030522725.1 Ichneumoninae sp. B BG-2022a | reverse complement strand
AGCCGGTGTGGGGCTAAGCGGTCACCCATCCATCTACTGGACGCAAGCAAAGCTGCTTGACTCGGGAGACCGCCGAAGCCACACACCGACCGCGCACCTCACGCTATCGGTGCCTCTGATAACATTTTTCAATGAAAAATTAAAGTTGGAAATGAATAATAATCCAGCAGTTTCTACAACAAAATCGGGAACTACTATCGATGCAGTGTTTGCTCGATACTTGGACAATTTAGAAACTACAGTATACATATCATATGCCAGCTATCACAAACCGCTTGTTTCTGTAGTAGATTATCAAAGAATGGACATTGACGAATAATATACGCATTTTCATTTGCAGCTTTGTACATTCAATTTGAATTAATCTTTGTGATTATTATGATTATAATTTTCTACCAATTAAATTATCTTGCCTTTGTCTTCCCTTTGCCTTTCCTACGCACTTACCGGCAGAAGTTTTACTTCTAATGCGCGTGGCGGCCACGCGAAACTTTTTTTTACAATTACAATTACTGCAGTTATTAAAGTTACTTTCCCTCTCCCTCGATTATTTGAATGAACCATGTACGACGGCTATTGGAAAAAAAACTGGCACGCCAAGTTTTTTTTTGTCAAGATTTTTTGCATCTTGTATTTTTTTTTTTTTAGATTGTTTTGATAAACATCTTTTTTTAAGTATTTTCGTGTATGTAACACTTGGCTGGTTGGACTTGACTTTTTTCGATTTTTTAAAAAATTTTAATACAAATATATATTTTTTTATTGTTTTGATAAACCACTGTTTTTTTCAGATTTTTTTATTTTTAAGGGGTTTTTTTGATAAATATATTTTCTAAACGAGAATACAAATTTTAAATACTTGGCGTACCTTTTTACTTGTTTGAAAAAAAGTATTTTTTGCTTTGATTTCACCTATTTTTGACATCCAGGCATGTAGTTTCATTGATTATTACCAACATACAGGCAATACAGAACGAAAACATTGTTTACAGTAGATAATACCATCATATACATAAATAAAAGATCTTGAAAACTAAACGATTCACTAAAAAATATATATTACAATAATAATAATCATTTTTAAAACATAATTCTAAATTACAAAGTATTTTTTTAACCTGTTATCCATCGCTGTTCCTTAAGGCATGTGAAATACCGCGGTCATTAATAAAAAGGGTAATTAACTTTTTTCACCTTAAAACGCAAACTTCTCTTTTACGCTAATTTGTTTCAAATTATACAAAACTTTTACTCACATTTATGTATGTATCTGACACAGCTTTTGTATATGGTTTACAATTGAATCATAAGTTTCGTATGGTATTTTGAAAGTAGGAACTATTTACAGCAGCTTTATTTTTATGTTTGTTATTTTTGTTTGTGGATTCCGTCACTGTGTACTGTACGTATATGTGTAAATGTCATAAACTTCGTCATAACGCACAATTTTTCATTTTTCATTCACTATAGGTTCACTATAGGGGTGGACACTTTCAATTTTTTTTTCGGTTTCTTCAATTAATTAAAAAAAAAAAAATTGTTTTTCCGAGCGATTAACCGAAGCGCGAAAAGTGCTGAGCTGATATATACGAAACAAGAGAGGTGGGTAGAGAGAAAGTGCTACGTTGATGCGAATCCGAGAGAGATGGAGGATGAGTCAGCTGGAGGACGCATGCGCAGTAGACGCTAGTAAACGCGAGGACTCATTACAGGACACTTTTATATTTTCGGACCTCGTGAGGGATACGATTACCGTATCTCAGCATTTACCTGACAGTTATGATCGTAACTAGGCGCGTTGGAAAGCTCGTATCCTATATATATCATAAAAGTGTCGTCAGAATTCTAATCCGATGCTTCGTTTTCGAGCAAATCGAGAAGCAAGAATCCACTTTCGGCATTTTGAAGTACTAGGTAGCGTCTCGCTCAACTCGCTTAAAAACTTTTTTTTAAGTACTTGGCGTCGAGACGCTACCGCGTCTCTTGATGTGACTCTAATGCGATGGTACGAAGAGATGACACTACGTGACGTCAAGAATTAACTTAATGTGACCATATATCACTTCGCTTGTGCTGTCACGACGTGTCGCTGACTGATGCGTTTCGGCTATCATTAGGCAGTAATTTCTTGTCATCACAGCACGTTTGTCTAGCTGGGTGCACATTATGCTTAGGCTTAGAAGTCGAAGGACTGGACGTTGACTCCACAATGTACTAAACTATGAGACCAGTAGATTAACGAAAATAAATGTTGAATATATGTGTACTTGCTCGGCTGAGAAACTAATAAATACCACGAATACGACTAACGTGCATTTACGATAGTGCTGTGTAAGTATATGCGAGCACGAGTTTTCTTGAATTGGCTTGTTTCTAGCGTGCAACGATCTAAGGATACGAGAATTTCTCATAATAGTTCCAATAGTAGAAACTTTATCCGAAACCAGCGGCGGTTCGGATAACAGAGGGTTCGGATAATGGGTGTTCGGATAATCGAGGTTTTACTGTAACGGCAAATCGAAAGCTCCTCTGTCTATTAACCAATTTTCAAAGATTTTCTCGGTGCAGAACCGACTGGTGGTACGATGTTGTGTGCTTACATTCATGGTGTAGACTCTTCGTCTTTTTTCAGTGATCGTTTGATACATTACCACCTCAAGGAGTTGCTCGGGCGGTAAGATAGATCGTGAATTGTCCAACAGTTTACGAGTTCTCTTCTGAATAGTGTAACTTGATTGAACAAAGTTTTGTGATCTTCTTTGTACAGAAGTGTTGAGTACATAAAGTCATTATCTTTTCGTTACGCGTTACGATAATTTAAAACGAATCGTACTAATTATTGAACGCCGATTACGCGTCTTTGTTGAACAAAGAAATTTTGTTAGTAACTTTGACACATTTTTCTTTAGGTTATGTTATTGTGATACTATTCTTCATTGACACTGCATACGATGGTGCATCGCGTTCAAGGATAATCTGTGGTTCGTACAAATAAATTTACAAGAGCACTTCGAATGCAGTGGATTCATTTTTGTACAGATTCGTTTTCGTAAATATATCGTCATTCGTTTGTGTGGGCAGGCGAGAGATGATCGAACTTTGCAATTAACTGGTCTGTGTAATCACTGTAACTGGAAATATGGATATGAATACTTTGAAAACTTATTAATATAATGCAAAATTTTACATGTTCACCATGAAAAACTTAATTCTATTGACGAAGGCTGCTCCATGGAATTTGTGCTAGCTTGTGAATCTCCATTAATTTTTTTTTTTCCATACACCTGGAAAGTTTCATGAGAGAACTCTCATGTCAGATAAGCATGGTTATTCTTATCCCTTGCCTTACGTACTTTTTCTCGATTACACATTATCGACATTATAAACCATGTAATATTTAATGTCACAGACATGCGTCTGTTTCCTCTTTTTTATCTGAAATGAGGAATGTAATTTGATGAATCGTTAGATAATTTGAATATTGCATTCGTATCTGCGAATACCGCAGCTTTTATCCAACCTATTATCCTTTCTGGAGCTCATAGATAGATAGAATTTTATTAAGTCCTGGGATGTCCTCCCTAAGGACCGATGCAACACAGGCAAAAAAAAAGATAAGACAGTGCAGAGTATAGCTCGCAGAATAACATAAGCAGTATATGGTAGTAGCAAGACAAATAAATGAAGCAAATAATGCTATATAAAATATTTAAATACAGTGTTTATCGTATGTTAAAAATATTAGAAATCAAAGGGAAAAAACAATATGTTAAAAATAGGTAAATAGGCTAATCGATAGGTGAATAACTGATAACGCAGAAGGGAGATCACTCCCTCGCCTCCTTACATTCCCAGTGGCAAAGGTGCCAAGAAGAATGTGAAGAGGCGGTGAAGTTGCATTATTATAAATGAGTTCTCTGATTTGAATTGGGAATGTGTGAGAGACTGTTCGTTCCATATGAGCATGTCATTGGTGAGCTGCTTTCTTTAGTGCACGACCACCTTACACATAGTTAATGTTCATGAAGCTCTGTCTCCATTCACTACATTTTTAGAACACAATTTTACAATACGTTTTACTCTCATTCTGTGCATCATATAAAACAAATGTTCAACTTTTGGAAAATTTCTAATTCGATGGTTGACACGATTGTAAGTTTGTAGAGTTAGATTGTTGGTACAGAAAGAATTTATAGAGATATATTTAATCATTCTTTCATGGGACAAGCCCTTGTATACACTAAATGCAGATAAAATATATGACATGCATCGACTTGCACAATAGAGTGCTTCCTCGATACAGGAAACAGATATTTCGCACTTGAAATCACAGGGCTCTCACACAACACTCTAGTGATGTTAGTCAAGAGAAGCATTCTTAAGTACAAGCAGTCAGTTGATGGAAGAGTTGGTTCTTGTTTTCTTATCTATTTACATTTAAATTACCATTTTAGTTTACATTACATGTATTGTCGCATTAACATTTATATTTATTGTCACCAATGTGATTTGATGTATGCTCCAAGGCCAAAAGAGGATAAATGCAATCACACGCTACGTAGATAAAAAATTGAAATGTGCTACTTTCTTTGGAGCTGCAAGAGGAGCAATCCGTTAATAAATTATCAATATCAGTAATATCAATATCGATATTTCATTTGTAAAGGATATTCCAAAAATAAAATAAAAAAATATGCCCTGAGTAGAGTTTTATGCAAAGCAATTAAATAAATAATTTCAAAGCCTTTACGGCTCCTCACATTACATTGACAGCAATTATACAGAAATAGTTAAGGCAGCCACCCGTGAGGCAATTTTACCAGCTTCTGTGGATAATTTATACCCGTTGTATTGATAATGGCACACTTTTATTTACGTTAAAATGTGTAAAAATTGATGAGAGAAAAAAATTGATTTTCTCCAAAAACCCGATAAAAATAACCCCGTCTTTTCCTTTTTCAGAATGCACGCCGTCTACTGCGCCAGTGCCGATGATACGTCAATAAATAAATAAATTCACCGATGCTTCAGAGAAGCAGGAAGTAAAATATAATTTCCTTCGTTATGAGTTTTCCGCCGAATGCAAGTTCGGAAATGGGCAGACAGAGTCGGAAGCAAGCGCCGGACGAGGAAGCGAAGCTGGACCCGACGTTACATCCGAGCGACGATGTTCCACTGGACCTCTCGATGCCCCGTTATGCGAACGCGGCGAAAGCCCCGTGTCCGAGGAATTGTTACTTCTCCACCGGGCGCAACAAACCACCGGCGTCGTACGACGTAGACGCGAACGATCAGCCGATAGATTACAGCAAGAAGTCGTTCACGGAGCGCGAGAGCAAGGTCGATCCTTACGGCGACTACGCGGAAACGGATCTCGATGAGCCGACCGATTACAGTCTCCGTTACGCGGAGGACGACACCGACGACGATGAGAAGGAAAATTCCACCTACTTCACGGGAAACGAGCAGGAGGACACGGTGAAGACTTACTGCACCGAGGGAACCCCTTACGAGACCCCGTTGAATTTTTCCACCGCCACTTCAATGTCGGATCTCCGTCTGGAGGACGCGAAGGACGTCGAGGGTGTCAAGAGAACGATGAAAAAGGTCAGCCAGGAGGGACGAAACAGCGGGGAGTTAATAGCCTGTACGAAGGAGGAGGACGAGGAGGACGAGATATCGACTAAAGAATCGAAAAATATAAACAACAAACTGGTATTGAATTCGAGCAGCGCGTCGATCGAGAAACCTGTTAATTACTACGAGGAGGGAACACCCGGAAGAATATCGAGGGTCAGTTCTCTGAGCTCGCTGGGCGACGCAGCCGTCGGGCGGAACTGTGAGGTCGAAGATAATGCGGAACGGAACGGGGATAAAATGGTAGGTGCGCTCGCAGTTTCGCCGATGCCGTCGGTCGAGGGCGGCAGGGAAGAGACGGAAGACGGGGAACCCCCGTTGTCCGGGACTGGCGACGATGACGAGGATAAACCGGTCGCCTGCGGTGACGAGGAGGAAAAATGTGATGCTGTGTCCGTCGACAAGGAAGGTTTGTACACGGACAATTATTAATGTCGCGCGAATCGTTCTCCGAAGGGTTAAATATTTCGTTATTTTTGCAGGAAAAGTGGTAACCTTCGGTGGCGAAGATCACTACGCGGAGCAAACACCGCTTATGTTCTCGCGGAGCAGCTCCCTGGGTTCGCTGAGCGGTTTCGAGCAGCAGTCCATTCACGACGATCGGAGCTCTATCGTCAGTGATTTTAGGTCGGTGGTCATCTTCGATGTCTTGTAAGGGAGAGCGGGACAAAATGGGGCAACGGGGCTAAACGGGGTTTTTGGGTAAAACTAAATTTTCCAATCATTTGTGGATCGGACAAGGTGGGAAAACTGGGTAAAAAAGCCTGATGTATCCGATAGGGCTAATTTGGGCATCCAAAAATTATTGGAAAATGACGTTTTGCCCAGTTGCCCCATTTTGCTCCGCTCTACCCTATACCTAGTTGCAAGCTGTCGGGCGTTATTCTGACAAAAAAAATTGGCAAGATCGTTGACCGAAGATCCATCAGCGACTCGGAAAATCTACACACGTCGATGTCGACCGTAACGCTAAATTTTCAATTTTTCTAGTCGAAGAACCAGCGGCGCGGTGTCTCCGAGCGAGCTTCCGGATTCCCCGTCGCAAACTGTACCGCCGAGTCCTCGCCACAATCAGCGCGCACAACCGAGCGATTTTTCTCCCCAAGCTCCACCCTCCCGTCAATTTCCGTACGTCAAGAGTCCTCGAGCTAAATGCAGCGTGTTCGAGGACAACATTGCGGCCTTCAAGGAGGAATCTACACCGATCGAATTCTCGGCAGCTACGAGTCTCAGCTCGTTGACGATCGACGACGAGCCAAAAATCCTCGTAGACTCGAAGGAAAATCCGCTGAGCGCGTTTCCCGAGAAAGCCCGAACGATAGGACGATCCTCGATCGTTAACGCGACGGAGATTCTCGACCGCAACGGTAACCAGGTGGCGAACGAGAATCTTGAAGAACGGCGCGACCGGGAATCTTACACTGATCAGGTGCAAGTGAGCGACGGCGATGAGGACGACGAGGACATTCTCGCGGCTTGCATCAGCATCGGCATGCGAACGAGCATGTACAGGGAACCGTTGAAGAAACTTCCGGAAATTAAAGCGAAAGCTGTACATCGAATTTCCTCTTATTCCGCGACGAATTTGGTCAGATATCAAACAAGCTCGACACTCGATCGTCTCGAGGCTGGAATTTCCGTGAATTCTGCCGGGGCCGAAATTTCACCGAATTCAACGAGTAAAATTCCTGCCGAGGTCGTCGCCGTACCGACCGATACCGTTCACGTTTACTGCACCGAGGACACTCCTGCGGATATTTCGCCGGTTGGCTCCCAGTCGAATCTCTCGGCACTGTCGATGTCCAGCATTCACGGCGACTTCGAGAAGGATGAGGGCAATCGGCTGTCCGGCGACGAGGACGACAATTGGATTTTGACCGGCGACGACGAGAAGATCTTGGAAGAGTGCATCCTTTCTGGGATCCCGAAGGCTCCAGGGAATAATAATTCCCTTCCGGGTGCTGCAGTTGTGTCCGTAAGTTTCGATCGAGTTCCATTCGAACACTTGGCCAATTGTTCGAGCGTGTCTTCTGTATCCTGTATGAATTAACGTTTTCACCGACAATGCCGTGCTTCTTGTAAAGAAGGTGAATAGGCCTTTAAATGTGCTTAATTCGTTACCAGGACTTTAATTCGTCGAGTCGCGTCTCCCCGATGAGGAAAACCGAAAGTCCTTCACCGAGGCCGTCCAACGTACGACGAGTTTCATCCACGTCCCCGTCGACTCTGATCCAGAACAACGAAATTCCCATTCATCGTACGTCCTTCAACACTTGGCGCGAACCTGCAGAATCGCCGAGGAGAGCGGTTAATCGGCATAACAATCCGTATAACGATTGTTCCAACCAGTCGGATGATGACGCGGTCCCGGCTCATTGTACACAATCGACTATTCCGAAGGTATTTCGATTTTTACTATAGAAGTTTTAAAAAATCAAAATACTGTGAAGGAAATTAAATTAACAGAAGTTCTTTTTTTTTTTTTTTTTTTGCAGGTAAAAACGAATTGTCTTCCTTTTGTGAATTCGACGCAACGACCGAGAAAACCAACGAAACCACCGTCGAGACGTCCGAGGATAAACGATGGGTCTTCGAACGTGGTCACTCAAGTTTTTCGGGGCAAGGTTACGAGAATAACGATAACTCAGTCGCACCAGCCTGAGGAGCTGTTCACGGACAGTTCGAGCGGTTCCGATGAAGAGGAAGATTTGATCTTGGCTCAATGCATAAGATCCGGAATGCCTAAAGCAAGTTATCTGCGAAAACACCAACTCAATGCATTTCTTCTTTGACATTATTAAATTATACTTTTTTATTACAGGCGTAAGTGAGTCACCTGCTAAGAGTAAATCAGCGTGACGAAAGAAGATTCCGGGAACAATATCAAAATAATTTGATAGAATTAGACGTAAAGCGAGAAGAGAGAGCGAGAGATAAATCTTTCGTCATTAATGGCGTATTGATTACTCAAAGTTCCGATGATTCTTTTGCGAAAGAAAACAAAATTGGATTTGCAATTGGAAAAAAAAATCGATGCTTAAGCTTGAGGGCCTGCAAGATGAATACATCGTACACGATATTTTTGCTATTTTCCCCGATTCGACAAGGATGACGTTGAAGATTATTCGAATTATCGTGAAACAATTTTTTTTCCTGAAAGATAGCTGAACAATTGTACGCGGCCTGGATCCCTTGATGCTAGATTAAAGATGTTAAGTAGTTTAAAAAATGCCAGACGCCCAGTTATGATGCATGGTAAAACTCCTTTTCGACAGCTCGAACGGTTTAACGATTTGGACAAATAGAACATAAAAATAATCTCAATTCCAAAACGTGAGATAACTCATGGGCGTGTGGACTATATATTATCGAAGAATTTGGGACTATGCAAACAGTACAGAAATTTTGAGGAAACAAAATTAAATATTAGGACGAGGAAGAGATTATCGAAAGAAGAAAAAATGAAGTCCTGCGATAGGTACAAACGAAATTATTGTTGGCAGCTCTTCGATCGACATTAAGAGTTTTTAACTGTGATCATAAAAGCGTAGATTGTAAACGAAAAATAACGATTTCAAGGTGAGTTACGAACGTTAACGATATTCGAGGATTTAATTAGATTAAAAAAAAAACAATTACAACTTCGAACACGTTTTCGGTTCACCTGTTATTTGCTCACCGTCCGTGATCTATTGGATTAATTATTAAACATTATTATTATTATTATTATCATTACTATTACCAACAATTATCATAGTTTTATCATGTATCGTTTGTAAATATTTATGCTTTTCGTGTAATTGCGACATTATTAATAGTTGAGCATTTTTCGAATAGCGCATCGAACATATAAATGTTTTTTATACCTCCGACTTGGATCGCACTCCTCGATGCATGTAAAAGCGCTTTTCCTTGCAATAAACATTTTTAATGAAAAAAGACATTTTTGCTAACCGATTATTATTTACCGAGAAGAATATCAAAGAAATCACAAAAAAAAAAATTATAGAAAAAACGACTTGTATTATATTTGCGTCAATTAAGAAATAAATAATAACATGTAATGATGGATCCACGATGAAGTGTCTATGAAGCCGTATTCATTCACCGAGCGTTGAAAGGGGATTACGAGAAAGTGATTGCTTCCGGAGCGACATATTACGGTACGACGACTCCGAGACGATGAAAATCGTGGAGAATCGTTGAGAACGAATGGCACGATTTTTTTGTACGACTATCGAACCTGATAGATGTAATGAGCAGTGACTTCATGTGAGACCAATCACCGTTTATAGATACGTAACTATAATAAATTAAGGCAAAAAGTACAGTACTTTGCGACAATACAAAGCGATAAGTAGCGATTTGAACGAGTGAATTTCCGACGCATGAATTACGACGCGTTAGGGTTGGGCGAGCATAAAGTACGAAGGCCGCCTTTTGACCGCTACCCTGATAATCCCCTTTGACGATTCTTGTGTCTTAAACGGCACGCGCATTTCACCTTAGCCTATTTTAGCGTAGCGCATAAATACCCAACCGTGCCGATATCACAGTGCATTCATGAGCGGCACGTCGAGCTCGATATACACGTTTACACGTTAAGTTGTGTTCTATATATATCCGTGTGAAAAATTTGAGGTAAGTTTAAACGACAAAATAAAAACCAAAGATAAATGATTAAAGAAAATTTGTATAAATAAATAAATTAATTAAAACAAAAAAATATACAAAATAAAATTTAAACAAAAAAAATATATAAATATAAAAATATAAATATAAATAAAATTAAAAAATTAATAAAATTAAAAAATATAAAAATATAAAAAAATATATAGTGAATTAAATGTTGTCAGATGAGTCCCAACGGTTTGCCCGCGACGGTGCTGTTCCTCGTGCTCCTCGCGATCTCCGGCCGAGCCGAAGAGAAGAAGACATGGACGATCCGCGGTTTTCTGAAAAATTGTTCGCCAAGCTCGTCCAACGAATCCGAAGAGAGCCAGGATTTCGTGGATATTCTGCGACGGTGCATGCAGCGTCGTGCCCTCGTCGCGATGAATGCCATGCTCGCCGACGATGTTATCCCCGTCTTCGAGGGCATCGATCTTGTTCGCTACAAGAAACACTCGAGCAACTCGACGAACGGCCAGCGAACCGATCGGTACGTTGTATTTTTAATTATTTTTTATTTTAATTGAACTAATTAAATTTAATAAAAATGAGTTAATTCAATTAAGATAATTTAAAAAAATTGTTATAAAAAAATGATCATTTTCCTGGGAAACCAGGAAATAGTGTCTATACAGTATACAGCAGAGGTAATGTGGGGACGTCGGATAAGTGAAAACTCGGATAACACGGATAACATACTCAATTACAACTTATACTACTATTAAATATAAAAAAATAACATACTACTTCGTATGAACATTAAGTTTACTAGTTAATTCAGTTATTTAAAAAATATATTTATAATTTAATTAATTAACATTAACTTCCCTAGTGGAACTGGTGCAACCACAAATTCGGGGTTGCATCGTAGTCGCAGACGCACTAGGGTTGACTAGACATGCATCCACGAGTTACAATGACTATGACGAGACTCCGGATCGCTTTGTTCAAACTTTTAACCTTTAAGCAACTCTGTTTTGATGGACTTGAGTAATCCCCATGCAACTAAAAATCAAATAAATAGACTATACAACGAAAGGGTTACAGAAAAACGACGCCAAAATAAAGGTTATCTACGAGTCTATAGCAAGTTACAATTTTGAACATTATGCATTAGTCTATTAAAGTCTGCCGATGGTCGCCTCGGTTCCGTTAGGGTTCATATAAAAATCTAAGCCAATGACTCTAAAAACAAAACTGTCGTATTTTCAGTCCGTAATATAAAGACGTAGTCAAACTTGTACAGATTTAAGCGCAAATATAACAAAGTAGCCTTTATGGACTACTCGGCGCGTGAGCATTGCTGCTTTATCCGTTTTATCCGAGTTTTCCGTATTATCCGAGCCTCCACCTCGGATAACGCGGAGGCTCGGTTGTCGAAGGTCGGATAAGTGAGGTTCTACTGTAATAAATAAATAAGAATAATATTAATGGAACGAAGATTCAGTTTTATATAAATTTCTTCTTTCGTAAAAGAAAAAAGAGAAGAAGTAAGTAATATGTTTCCTGGACAATTGCAGCATGCGTGTCATGGAATATCGTGCCAATAATTGGGCCAGTCCATGTCGACACGATACATAACATAACTCCGAGTATTACAGGCTGCCGTGATGCACCGTTACTCGATTGACAGATCATCTAATTATCGTCCGAAGAATCGGAGCGTTCCGATTCCATTCCTCGACCCACTGAACCGACCTGGCGGATATACTGTACCGGATTCAGGAAATTCTTTAACCGTAGAAGAGAACAGCGGAGGCCGAACATTTATTGCAATACAAAAGTGATCAATTGAGTTTTTAATTTTCTTTTCGTTTTTATATTCAGTAAGGCTTCGATGGACGGACGAGAAGACGGGAAGAGCTGGATGGCCACAGTGTTCACTCGTCTTGCCCGAACATTTCGGACCCACGTGTTAAAAATTGACGTCGATAAGTTGTCCCGCATCACCGATGGTTCCAATGCCACTGACCCGACGATCGATACCGGAAACCATGTATTCGAAGGTGATTACCATCAATCAAAATTTCAAAATTTCCCTAGCAGGTCAAACGACCCTTGGAACCGACCGCGAAACGACTTAAAAACCGACCGGTCGTTTTGGTCCTTTTCGGCGACCAGCGTGTGACCGAAACAACGACCAGTTTTTGGGTTTAGGCTTGGTTGTATTTTCATGAATGACCCAAAAACGACCAGCGTATTTGAGCGGATGTTTCCTGCGTGGTTTTTGGGTCGATACAGCAAACGACGACCAAATCTAAATTGATTAAAAAAATGGTCGTTTTATGGGCTGTTTTGGAGTCGTTAAAACGGCACAAAACGACCGGTCGTTTTTTTGGTCTCATGGTGGTCGATTGACTTGGTCTTATGGTGGTCGCTTGACTTGGTAAGGTTCTGTATTTGCTTTCCCATAAAAAATCGCACGAACCCGAAGGAGAGAAAAATAATGGGGTGTTTCAAATGAAGGAGCGTCCTGCTTTATACGGCCTCAAAAACGTGTTTTTTCAGCAATTTTTTTAGGAGGGAAAAAACAAGTGAGCCCAGTGAATTTAGAGGTATGTTTTAAGGGGATGCTAGAGTATGTTTTAAGGGGATGCTTCCTCATAGAGGAAGCTTTGTGATGGTGAAAAAAAAAATTTCGAGATTTTAATGAAAACGTGTTCAGAATGTTTCAAAACATCGAAAAATTAAATTTAGAAAAAATGTCCGGATGTATGCGTGTGTGTGAATCAGACGCGAAATATTCAAATGGCGATATCTCAGGAACGCCTCCACCGACCAGGCTGAAATTTTGCACACAGCTTGTGTGGTTAATAGTCAATGTTTCGTCCAAAAATGTTCAGTTGTTTTTTTTTTGTACGTCATTTTTAATTTCTTCGATCATGTCTGTACGCACTGTAGCGCTCGCAATTTTTTTGCTGTCGGGCTAAAAATGCGTACACAGATAGAATATCATCACCCAATGATCCCATTAAAATTTCACGAAAATCGGTCGAACCGTTTTAATTTTATGCCATTTTCAATTTTTTTAATTTCATGTTTTTTTTTTACGTTTTTTTTCGTATCAAATATTCATCTACGAATAAAATAAGTATCAGATTCGTGATCAGCGTGACAAAATACATGGAATTGCACTCTTGGAGCGACAAGTAACGAAAAAGTTTACCGGGCATTGTTATAGCCAAAATTGCAAAAATGAGTGATTTTGGGTCTTTTTTGAAACAGCGATTTCTTTGCTTTCCGATGGCA
>JAPYZD010004431.1:0-11286 GCA_030522725.1 Ichneumoninae sp. B BG-2022a | reverse complement strand
CATCCAGCATCAACTCATCCAGCATCAACTCATCCAGCATCAACTCATCCAGCATCAACTCATCCAGCATCAACTCATCCAGCATCAACTCATCCAGCAAGACTGAATATCCTGCAGCAGCACATGCAGCAAGACTGAATATCCTGCTGGATGACTTGCTTGCCATGTTCGATCAAGCAAGATAACCAGGGAAACTAGGCATCGATGACGGACAGTGTACATTGCTCGTCACTCGTAATTTTTTGTTAGCTACTGGACCGCAGTCTTCCTGGATGTCTTGCTCGATATCTTCGATACAGTTGTACACCGAACAAGATATCCAGGTGGGGCGTCTTTGCCACTGGTAGCACACGATCTTTATGGACTGTGAACTTCTGTAAAAAAGAAAACAGAAAGACATCCGAGAGACAAGAAAATTCTCTTACTACCCATTACCATGCGCCCCAACGATATTGTCGCCCGGGTCCAATATGTCTCGAATCTTTACCGCCCTATCTATAGCTCATCCCGAGCCCATCCACATCCGCGTTCGAATAAAAGAAATGTATTAACCGACTCCCCGAGTGTTTTCACGTTCGGCCCGGTCGTTACGGCAAATTTAGCGTCAAGGCGATGTGCCTCGCACCGCTCGGAGCGGAGCCCGACGGCGTTTTAGCATTCCAAGCTCCGCAGAGAGACGCCCGCGACAGCGGGCCTCCGACGATTTTTCACCGGACCGGGTGAGTGACGATCCTACGCGACACAGCTTCCAGGCTCCTCTCGCATTCTTTTTGTATCCCTGTATGTTTCTCTCCTCCGAGCCTTTATTTATTTTATTTTATCGCCGCATTTTTTTTTTACTCTTCGTGTACTCGCGCTTTGTTCGATGCTCGGCGCGAACCGCGCTTTATCCTCGAACGCCCTCGGAAAGCGATGAGAAAAGACGCGAAACTCCGGGGTTTCACCGTCAGCGGTCTCGGCTCCCTTTTTGTTTCCTCGTCTCGCTCCTCGCCCGCCTCCCGACCCGGCTCGCGACTCATAAGCACGCAATTAGATAAATTAATTTCACCGCTCTCTCGCGGATGCGTATTTCTTTCAGCGCCGCGGGGAGGCCTGCGGGGCCTCCTCCGAGAGGCGCCGAGTCAAGACGACCAGACGATTACACGAAACGCGCTTTTCACAATATTTTCCTAGCCCATATCTTGTGGCACGGCTGACGCTCCGCCGTTCTTTCGGCGGAGCGAGAGCTTTGCCACGTGTTTTCTTAGCCCGGAATCCCATGTCGGTCATTAGTTCCGGAGCCGCGCTGGGCAGGGTGTTACCATTTTAAGATTCTGCCTCATTCGCGTAACATAAGGCTCGAGCGTAACATTACTCACGGGACTATCGCGAAGATGTGTATATATATATATTTTTTTTTTTTGTTTTTGCGTAAAATAAGACACTCGGTATGGCATCGCTGGCTGGAGCTAGGGGCTGCTGGGGCAAGACGGTCCTTGCGCCCGGAAAAATTATTTATTTGGCAGGTGCTCTCCAAATTAATATTTATTTAATTTGAATACGGGAAAACGGGACAAATTGGCATAGCGGGGCAAAACGGGATAATGAGACAAAATACAATTTTCCAATAACTTTTGCATGGTGGCGATGGTGGTACGTGGGGCAAAACGGGTTTGAAAACCCGGATGTACCGTTGGGACAAAATGCGGCATCCAAAAATGTTTGGAAAATCGAGTTTTGTCCGAACCGTCCCGTTTTGCCCCGCTGTGCCATTTTGCCCCGGTCTCCCCTAAATCTCTATTTCTTTCAAATTAATATCTATTTAGTTCATATGAATATTTATGTAATTCAAATAAATATTTATTTGGAAGACATGGATCAGAATTTTTTTTCACGGTTGCGTTAACACCCCTGTAAAAATTCAAGCTCGTTGTTGCACAGGTGTCAGCTAGTTTTTGCGTGGTCCCTCTACCGTCCGTCCGGAAAAAAAAACTGCAGAGTCAGACCAGCATGAGAAAATGTTCTCTCATCCCCTGTGCCATTTCGCCCCGCCCTCCCGAAACTCGATTGTAACGTTATTCGGGGATGGAATACCAATGAATATCGTATCGTCTATTTTGTGCTTGTCACGAGAATGACACGACGAAAAACCGACTAGAGTGCGAGGACCCATCCAGTTAGGTTCTATGATACATAAGTCACCACAAGGATTTTCCAGTCAATCACTGTAAAAGCCTCGTTTTCCCTTCGCTGTTTAGTGACCACGGAGGCGCGCGACAGCCTTCTCACCATCTGACAATGCCATACACAACGAGCAAGGTGACTCTGTATATGGAGCTGGTGCTCCTTCTGAAACGAATCTGCAGTGTCACTCCCCCATGACCGTCATCGCCCCGGAGACCCCCATCGAGATCCCGCGCGAACTCCTCGCGCGCCCGCTCGTCGAACAAGTGATCCTAAAACGATGCAAATCTCGTCCATCTGCTCTTTCGAATTCTCACAGCCCCGAAACTTCTCTCAAGCATCGTCGACTCTAGAAAAAAAAAATACTTTTATAGTATTAGAAAACACAGAGTGATAACTCAGTGTTTTCTCAGATGGAAAAAAGTATAGGCGACAATATATTTTCGTGCGGTAAATATACTTTTCACAAAAATCTATTTTTCATGCATTATATATACGTTTAACGAAAAATCTATTTTTCGTACATTAAATATAGTTTTCGCCAAAAATATATTTTTCATACGTTAAATGTACTTATCACGAAAAACATCGCATAAATCATATATCGTGAAATACATGGGTCGGATACATCGGAGCAATTTCTAAATAAAAATATGACAGCATATATTCAAAGTATACAATTGCATATGCAGAATAAATTTTTTCCGTGCGGATAGATTTTTTCGGGACGATATGCCACACCCAGAAAAAAGTTTATATGACGGCCACCGTTAATTTGATTTAAGTAAAATATTTTATTGCTTTAAATATATATTTATTTAAATCAAATAGATATTTCACTTAAACCAAATAAACGGTAGCCGTCAAATACATTTTTTTTTTTTGGTGCAACTGTCCTTACCGGACTGGTTCGCGAAAGCGCCGCGCGGCTGCGCGGTTGCCGATCTCGCGGGAGGTTTTTGATTCGTACCGATATAGCGTCCAGTACAGCGAGCGGTACGAAATACTCAGCTGAAATTCCGTACACAGTGAAACGGCGACCCCGCGGGCGTAATCCACCCTTGCATGCCGCTCGTTCCAGCCGACATTTTCGCCCCCCACCCTCGATTCTTCTTCGTTCGTGCGTAACAAGCCCCGCAGAGTACTCACTGACAGTCGGCGCACATACGGATGCGCGAGTGCCGACCCACGACACATACAATGAGGCTTACAGAGAACCCTCGTACTATGTATAGCACAGAAAAACAGAGCGTGAGGGTAAAGGGGGGAAGAGGGGGGGGTGGAAAGGGGAGGGAATGACGCTACTGACCTAACGCCGCAAGGATACATGGGGGTTCGAAGCGATTATAATAATCATAGCTGACGGTAATCGAAATTTTCCTCCTCAATTTACGAGCAACTCCTCGCTCGTCTATATTACACTCGTCGAGCGTGCCACGAGCCAGTTTGTCGAGTCACTATCGATTTTCACGTTATTTCGAGCATTCTGTCAATCATCTTTCCCCGCCCTGCGCCCGGTCGGAAGTTATCAGTGATCGGTAATGACTGCCTCTCGGAAAGCGATCTGTAATCAGCAATTCCCCGTGGAACAAAAATATATGAATGTAAAAATATGTTTTTCATATATTTTCACGAAGCTTGAGAAAAAAAATTATAATTAACGAGCAGCAATGACTTTCGATCAGGAAGTGATCGGTAATCGGTGATTTCTTATTGAAGAATAATTACCGACTGTAATTAGTAACAAACAATTGTAATTAGTAACCGATTGTAATTATTAATACCCGACTGTAATTATTAATTCCCGACTGTAATTATTAATTCCCGACTGTAATTATTAATTACCGACTGTATTCATTAATTACCGATTGTAATTATTAATTGTTGACTGTAATTATCCATTACCATTGGTAATTTATTGCACGAGATCGCTTGAGCGATTGCCAATCCGCTCGAATTTCTCGAGAAAAGGCGGGTGCGAGATGCGCGAATACAATGTTCGAACGCTTGTGTACAAAGTCCCGACGCAATAAACAACGAACTGACAAAACAAGGGATAAAAACGAAACGCGGGACTTCCGAGAGCCGAAAATCCGATGCCGAACGGACGAGAGAAAAAAAAACGCGAGAGGAACGAGCGCCGTCCCGGCATTACCGATCGTTCAGAAAAAGTTGTACCTTCGCCGAAGACTCGCGTACACCGGTCTCGATATATATGTGCGCAGCCGAGATTCGGCAATAAGACTGTCCCGTGGCACTCGTGGCGCTGGAACGTACGAGACAGACGGATATCGGATGCGTCACACGAGTACATAAACATCGGTACGTGAGTTTCTCCGCGGCCTGTCGCGAAGAAAGCCCGCTCGCCGTTCTGAAGATACGACCGACAGCGGAAAGTGCGGCGGATTTATTTTTAACCTTCCGGGAGTATGCAGCGCTAAATTTCATTGTCATTCGTTTAATCGCTCCTGCGGATGAACCAATCGTAATTTCGCGATTACTTTTAAAAAATTAATATATATATATTTTTTTATATATACAATGAACATTACATCTCATGTATAATTTTTTCCACCTTCTAACTCATGACTGGGTAGATATATCCACTCTGTGTAATTCTTCTCTGTAACTCATGTATGTGAAGTGCTACTTCTTGTGACTGCCGAGAGTGGCGTAAGTGGCGCTTTATAGTCATGCACACTGTAAATACATGGCGTATACTGGGCTGGTTTTCCACTTTACACAAGCGTTCTCGAGTTACAGAAGAAAGTATCGAACGACCGAATGTTGCGATTTTTTTAGACAAAATAAATTTCTTGTTTATTTCCCTCCCTCGCCATTTCACTCTCCATCGTCGTTTCTAAAAAGTTCAATGACTGATTGTTTTTTCCACCTCGCGAAGATAGCGCCCTCGGGCTTTTCCTTCCGCCGTCATCGACGACTGTTCATCGTAGCAACCGAGTCCTAGAGTTTCCGACCGTTCTCTCTACCCGGACGATAGACCATTAAATTCATAACCGAACCTCCAGTCTCTTGAGTCTCCGCGTCCCTCGGCAGCCGAGCGATTGACCCGTGCCCTTCATTACTCTTTGCCAAAAGGAAACGACGACGACAGCCGCAAATCGTCTCCGTTAATTGTTCCTAATTAAGAAACTTCGATAATTAATATAACGAACTACGCGATCGTTTCGGAGTACATAATGGTAAATTCGTTTCTCTCAGCACCGCGTCGCTGGTCTCCGGTCTCATTTCAAGAGCCGAACCTTGAATACTCGGATCAATCTATAACGGACCTGGGCTTGAAGTACCTGGTACTCATTTCGCCTTCAAGCACGTACTTGAAGTACAATAGTATTTTTTTTTAGTTCTTCAAGTACTTTTTCATCAACCATCCTATATGATGACATCCTGTTTCTGTTATTATCTGATTATCTGTCCAAACTTTTCAATAAGTATTGTTTCAACGAGAATATACTTAAAAAATGTATATAACAAAAATGCCACTAAATAAAAAACGAGAACCTCCCTTTACGGGTTTCTTTTATAAAAAAAATATCTTAAGAAAAACAAAAAGGGACAAGAAGGAACTATTGTTTTTTCCATGGATAAAAAAGTGACGAATAGATTAAAAAATAGGCTCACACCCAGAAAAATAATTTATTTGACGGCCACCGGTTATTAAGTTTAAGTGAAATATATATTTGATTTCAATAAATATTTACTTCATTTAAGTAACTAGTTACTTAATTCAAATAAATATTTATTTAAATCAACAAAATATTTTACTTAAACCAAATAAACGGTGGCCGTCAAATAAATTTTTTTTCTGGGTGCAAAATGACGAATTACGAAAATTTTAGTTTGCGATTTTTTACAATGAGGAAGACACGTGCAAACTACTGTGGCCCTTTTTTTTAAAGCCTAAAAAAATAATTGATACTTCAAGTAATTGTGACACTTTGTACTGTGTACTTGAGGAATTTTTTCGTACATTGCCTAGCTCTGCTGTACAATCGATGATCGTGGCGAGCAACGCCGTCGATCGTTCGGCTGCGATTTAAATCCGGGAACAGCGGGCGCGCCGCTCTCGTCCCTCTCGAGCGCGAGTTCGGACCTTATTCCTTCGGGCAACAAGCGAGAAACGAATGAATAACCTGAATGGCATTCTACATCAGGCGGACCCGGTTCCTTCTTACTTTCGGTGAGACTTCACTCCGGATCTCCTCACTTTGTATATATCTTCCCTCGCGGCGTTCTTCTGCCCCTCATCGACCGTCGGCCCCGTTATCTCCTTTCCTTTCTTTCGCGTCTTTTTTTTCACAAAGATCCAACCCGAGTTCTCGTACGCCCGTTCCGTGCCATTGAATGGTCCCCATCTCGAGGGTCTTCAGATTCAATGCATCTCCTATTCAATGATCTCTCTCCGCCTCACACCGTCATTCACCGTTCTCGGTGGAATGGAGAGAACACAAAAAAAAATCCAGATTTTTCTCTCCCGTTGCATAGAGAGATCCGAGACTGACAGACTCCCCCTCCCACCCCCGACTCCTCCCCCGACTGGTTGAGGGGTTTTATCAACTGGAATGGATTTTCTTTGGGTCCAATATCTTGAGTGAGAGGCGCGAGCTCCCGGTAGGAATTTTACGGGGTTACTTCAGAGTTCGATGAGGTCCGGACGAGGCCTGGGCTGAGATCGGTCGAGAACTCTTCAAGACCTAATCTAACGCTCTAAAATGTCTACCAGGCGGTAGGTGCATCTCTGCATCGGAAGGCTTTGGACGAGATGAGGGACCGACCCAGATGGGATTTTGCCATAACTGGAAAAACGTTGCTAGCTTTAAAATAGCTGCCTAACGCCAAAAGGCCATATTGGTCCCATTCTGGCTGGTGTGAGAAGTGACGTTAAGAGAAATCATTTTTCATTTTTCTTTGGAATGCATCTTGAATGCAGCCAGTGACAGAAACACGTGAATTAAGGAGCACAAAAAGTGGGTACAAGAACGTGCATTATCCATCTTAAATGTATCTGAACTGAACCGCAGCGCACTGGAGTTTAACCAACGCAGATTAATGGTCTTCGAATAGTGTTCTCGACCAGTCGGAGTCTGGTCGAGAACTCTTCAGACCCTAATGTAACGCTCTAAAATTTCTACCAGATGGAGGGTGCATCTCTACATCAGAAGGCTTTAGACAATAAGATGGGCCGACCCAGGTGGGATTCGGCCGTAACATGAAAAACTACGTTGGCTCTACACTGGCTGCCTTGCGCCAAATATCGGACCCACTCTGTCTGCCGTAGGAAGTGACGTCAACAGAGAACGTTTTATTTTTCTCCAGAATGCATCAGGAATGCAGCCAGTGACGTGGATAAAGGAGCACAGGAAAGTGTGTAAAAGAACGCGCCTTATCCATCTCAAATGTATTTGAACTGGACCCGGAGCGCACTGGAGTTTGCCCAACGCAGATTAATGGTCTTCGAATAACATTCGCAGTCCATGGATCTACTGAATAGAGCATAGGCTCCGATACCGTGCCCGCAACAGACGGCAGCGATATGTCGGGTCCGGCTCAACGCCGTTCTCGGGCAGGCAGAGCAGTCAGTCGTGAGGCCCTGGATATGATTCCACAGTGAGAGGTCATAAATAATACCAACAATGGCCGTCGTTCCGTGGAAAAAAAAAAATCTGAATTTGCCTCGCGCCACTCGACCGGGCGTCATTCGATTCTCCTCCCACGCGATTATTTTCCCTTCCGTGTCGTTGAGATATTAGGAATTAAGTGCAATCCGAAATACCGCCCCGTGCAACACAATGCCCGGACGTCGTTACCCAATGACCCACATTGCCGCTCGGTCGGCTCTCCCTTCGCAAATGGACGAGTGTATCGCCACGCTCGTTCGACCCTTTCGATTTTCACGAACGGCCCGACCGGAACCGAACCCCTTCCCGGTTTTATCATTCAAACGTAACGCGGCTTCCAAATGCGTGGAGCTTTTGTTGCTCGTAATGGCACCGCGCCAGTACTCGCTCATACCAAGTGGGACGCGAGGCGGTTCGAACGGACCTTCTTAATTTTTTTTTTTTTTTTTTCTGCGGGGAGGCCGCGGGCTCGGCGTGGTCCGGTAACGACTATCAGGTGGCCCATTCCCCAGGGACCGGAGGAGTTCCTTCGCGCAGCTTGCCCTCCTCGTCCTCCTTCAGCCCGCCGATAATCCCTCGCGGTGTCTCTCGCTCTCGCGCGACGACGTTCCTCGGGCTTTCAGTGCAATATTGATTACGGTGCTTCGCCGCGATGCGTCGGTAAATTTTTCCGCGAGTCGCACGCCCGGGACTCGGACCTATCACGCGCACCTTGAAAGTCCAGCGCGCGCCTTCCTCGGGAGACGTTTTTTGTGCAATAACCTTCGGGAGCCACTTTGCGAGATCCTCGCGAGCGCGACTCTCCTCGAGGCATTTCTCAACCTCCGCTTCCGCAGATGCTGGCACGCTCCGCGCGCTCGCCGATGCACTCTTGCCACTCGCGGCTGATGCATCGCCGCGGCGCGGAACGAACGGCGTTGCTCGAGACGCGTGAACATTGGTCCGGCATTAACCGGAGATAATATATTAAGGGGCATTTGCATCGGTCGCAAAAACGACGCGGTCCCGTTAATCGCGGCGAGAAATTGGTGTGTCGAGGACCTTGATGAGGTAGAAACGTCATCGCTGGACCACTTGAGAAAAAGCGGGAGGAAGACTCGGTTAACAAGTTACCTACGCGTTTCGGGTGCAGCAAAATTATTTATTCGAAGGGTAATCCGCAAATAATAATTTATTCAAGTCTGATAAATCTTAATTCAGATAAATTGTTATTTAATTAAGGTAAATTTTTATTTAATTCAGATAAATCGCTATTTAATTCAGATAAATCTTTATTTAATTCAAATACATCTTGATTTAATTGAAATGAATCTTTATTTTAATGTATAATGTATATTTGTTTACGGGGGGCGCCCGACAAATAAATTATTTTTCTGAGTGTGAGATCGATTCATCCGACCGATTTTTTTGCCAGTGGACAACTTTGAACGACGAATTATCTCAGGTTCGTAACTGACAACTCAGACCCCTGAGAAGTGTATCATATCGTTTATCATAATTTTTTTAATAAAAGAAAATATAGAAAAATGAAATAGAATAGTAATATAGTAAAATATGGCTGAAGGACTTTGGTCGATGGCCAATGGGCAGCGTATATGTAATTTAAATCTGTTATGTACCGAAAACTGTTCAATGTCATGCACTGTCTATAAATTCACTACGACTAAAATAAAATAAAATAAAATACCTCGGAATAAAAGTAGTCCATTCATTGAATTGCAAAGTATTTTCCGGCCGTTATCAGGCCTCGATTTAACGATCTAAAGTTTCCACCAGGTTCGTCGTCCATCCAGCATCGCGCTCGAAAAAAAAGCATTGACCACGCAAAAAAGCATTGATCGGCGAGAACGGGGTTGAGAATCGGCAAACGTGTTCGGCCATTTTTTTCCCGTCCATTATACTTTAACGAGCCTCACTCTCGCGTACGCTCGATGCTTTTAGATACCGAGGATTCGGCCGGGGCACCCTCGCGAAGCAGGTAGATGAAAATAGAACACGGAAACGCGGATGCTTCGAAAGGATTCATTAATCCCGCGCGCGCCAGTCAAAGCGGCGGGTTTCGAGGGGAAGAGCTTGGTTAAAGTTTATTCACGTGCGAATAGGGCCCGATAGGGAACAGTCAGCCGCGGCGTAATATGTTTTTACGTGCGGGCTCAATAAATCACGATAATTCAATAACTCTCGTGGATGACATCTGCCATATCCGGCACCGAACAGCTGAAAATAGTTAAAAACTCATTTTCCACGACGGGCTTGGTTGGAGCTTTTTTTCACCGCGGCTTTCTTCCGACAATGTCCCGCGCGTTTCCCTCGGGCGGTGAACCCATCTATATATACGGAAGAACCGCGCAACAGCTATCGTTGAACCGTCTCGCCTCAATTTGTCCACCCGCGCCGATGTTTCCATAAACTCGTCGTAAATCATCCTAGCGCGCACCTTGAGCACGAGCTTCGTTGAGCGCATAGAAAAAATGAAACCTAATGGTCGAAGTGTGGGGGGGAAGAAAATGTCGCCGGGTGCGGCCAATGTTTGAAATTTTACGAGCCTCGGTGTTCAGTCTCTTGTCGCGGTTGACGAGATTGAGACTCCCGAGCGATGGCCCCGGGTTTTGCCCGCTTGCGCAAGCCGAGGCGATGAGCTAAGCCAAAAATCTGTTGGAGAAATCGCACCGAGCAGCTGAAAATAGTTCTCATTTTCGAGGACAATCTGATTTTCCGCGAAATTAATACGACATTTAATGTATCGAACTGGGAGTTTTTACACCGTAAAAAAATTCGTGTGAAATTTAATGTATAATCGTGATGAAAAATTAATGTTCAGTGTATTAAAAACATTGGAAATACTTTATTTTTAACAATTTACTTTAATTTTACTATGAAAGTACTTTAATTTGTCATCACAATTGTACATTAAATTTAATGCACCAGCTTTTGCGTGAAAACTTTCAATCCAGCACATTAAAATTAAATTTTTTACATTGTATACGGAAGAGCCGTGCGACAGCTATCGTCAAACCGTCTCGCCTCAATTTTTTCACCCGCGCCGATCTTTCCACAAACCCGTCGTAAATCATCCTAGCGCGCACCTAGACCGAGAGCTTCGTCGGGTACGTAGAAAAAAGCACCCACCGGGCGGGGTCAAAAAAAAAAAGAAAAAAAAAAAACGTTTCGCCGGGTGCGGTCGCAGCTCGAAATTTCGCGAGCCCGTACGTCCGTGCTCCTGTCGCCGTCGTCGTTGTCAAGATCCGAGCTCCGGAGCGATGAAACTCTCCGTGTCTCGGCCCGTTGCGTCAGACGAGACGCCGAGCTGCTCGAAAAATCTCTCGGTGGTGAGCTACGGCTCCGCACGTTTCGCGGTTCCTTGACCTCCGGTTTTCTCATCTCCGGCCACGAACCTCGCCGGACGCACACACGAGATTACTTTTCAATGTCCGTTCGCGAATTTTTGTTGCAAAAAAAAAAAAAAAGTCGGCAGAGTGCCATC
>JAPYZD010004430.1:0-17935 GCA_030522725.1 Ichneumoninae sp. B BG-2022a | reverse complement strand
GCATGCGATTACTCACCACAGTGCATGCACTTTTTGTCATGCACATCTTAATTTTCTTTCGCACACAAATACATGCTGATTCGTTTAACATCTCAGTGGATGTTGATGTTGTTCAGGAGGAAAGTTGTTGAAGTAGAAGATGTGGTGTATTTTTTGAGTTTGGATTAGGTGGAGCTTGAACTAAAGCAATGTCGTAAAATAGGCTGCAATTATAAATAGAGGTGTTATGATTAGCGCGAGCTATATAAACTTTTTTGATCTAGTTTATAACACATATGGCGACTGAGCGGTTTTGTTTTACCCATTTATCATTAGAGAGATGTAGCAAGTCCACATCTCCAAGTGATTTGATTAGAGATTGACGTTCTTTGGATATATCAGTGGGAAAATTATTACAATTATACATATAATGATATCCAGAGTCTTCTCCATTCATGCAAAAAGAATAGAGGACTTTTCCAATGTTGGGGGCGTTGAATGAGGATGAACGGAAGAGTGTGGCGATATTTTCTTGATGTAGAGTGAGGTATTGTTTCATATTAATGAAGGGAGGGGTCCAAACAGGGTCGCTTAAATGAAAGATTCCTTTTATTTTTGCGTCTTGTTGGATTGCGTTGTCGATTTGTTGAATTATTGATTGTAGTTATAATTGAGGATTAGATAAGATGGAGTGTCTTGAATGGGTATCAACGAGGTATTTAGATGTGGATTCTCACCATTGGTTGTCGTTGAGGATAATTGAGCGTTGAGTTGGATTAAGACGTTTTAAGAGTCTGATGATTTGAATATAAATCCAAATAGTAGGGTGGTAAAGTCCGCCTACTTCTTGTTAAAGGATGCATCTGCGCGGTATGCTTTGATTTGGAGAAGAGATTTGAGATTTTTGAGATGGATGGGTATAATGTTTTGTGGTGGAGAAAATAATTCAGCTGCATAGAGAATTTTGCTCCAATATTTGGTCCTGAATACCATTAAAGCAAGGTATGGTGATAAACCGTCGGCTAATCTGGATTGAATACATTGGAGAAGTGCAGAAGGATTATATTTCATTTGTTGAGTTTTATTCCATTGTAGTAGACGGCCTAGTACTTTAGCTCTGGTTTGTGGAAAAATTTTTTCATTGTTAAGTTGGATTGAGCGGCAAGTTCGTAAAGAGGTAAGAAATTTAGTCTTTGGGGCATTGAAATGACCTTCTTATTCTTTTATAGCAGCGACTGCAGTATTGATTGTAGTTTGTAATGTAGAAATATCCGAGGTAAATATTGCGATGTTATCAGCGTATAGGTTGATTTGAGGAGATCTAGGGTATTGAATTTGAGATATGGATTGTTGTAAAAAGCTCATGATACAATTAAAGAGTCATGACGATAATATGCCACCTTGGGGGACTCCTGTTTCAATTTAAATTGTGATATTTTCGTTGACAGGGGCGATAGAGGCAAGGCATGGGGCGATAGTCAAATAAGATATTAAAAAAAATAATTGATCAAAAAAATTTCCTGCAACATGTCTTAAGCAAGCAATGACATAAGGGCGAGGAACGGAATTAAATGCTTTGGATAAATCGAGAAAACTGGCTGTTTTAAGATGCTGCAGATTATTTTTCGTTTGTATAAGGTAATCAATACAGCCTAGTTTTGGGGTAAATCCATATTGATCCTTAAGATGTAATATTTCTGGTATATCTTGTCGAATACGCGTCCAAATTAATGCTTTTAAAATAGAAATGCGCTTTTTTTGAATCATGATAGGACGGATTCCACCATCAGGCTTTGGAATGGCGTGAAGGATTGCTTTAAGAGACAGGATTGGAGTAAATTGAATCAAGAGAGAGTTATAGTAGCTTGTTAACGATTTTAGAAAGCGGTTGGAGTTGCTACTTATCTTTAATGTGATATGAGGAATTCTATCCAGTCCGGGAGTTTTTTATGGCCTATCCATTGGAGATATTGTTTAAGTTCAACATGGGAGAACGAGCGATCAAGTTTTGTCAATAGTGTATTAATTTTACAGAGTTTATCAGATTGTTGCCCAGCCCATAATTTGGCAGGATATGATTCAGATCTATAAATTGGGGAAAGTTTGCAAAAGACATCTTTTAGATTTGGTGTTGACTTTATACGAGAATGGAATAGATTCCAGACTTAAGAGGGTATGGAGTGAGATTCAACTCTTTTTTTGCGAAGTAAGTTGAGGTCGTGTTGATTTTTTAAATCAATATTGTATATATTGAGATAATTTCCGAAGCTTGAACGAAATTGGATGCTTTTTAAGAATGGATGAGGTTTTAATATCCTACTATTGAAAGTACTCTTTCCTACTGTCGTTAGAAGCTTGAATGGGTCGGTGAGTGGAGTTATGGAGAGGTTGTGTATGAAAGTTTCTTTGATTGTAGAGGATGTAAGTTTTTTCCATGCAATTTTTGTGGGGGGTCGTGTTCGTTTGTGGGTGGTTGGTAGTGTTAATAAGACAGGTTGGTGATGGAAATCAGAGTGGATGACGGTTAGATTTGAGCTTTATGTAAGTGATATCATGAAGATATCTATAGTTGAGGGTAGACAATTAGGTCGCATATGGGTTGGAGGTGATTCTATAATTTTTAGTTGATTTTTATTGCACCATTCATTCAAAAGGGATCTTCTGTTACTTCCGAGCGATAAACTACAATCTTCTGCAATAATTGTGCTTGATTTGCAGTGGTTGGCCAGAGAATCTAAGCAGTTGATAAGGAGTGAAGTATCACGGTTGTTTTGTGGGGAAATATGTACTTAAATTATTGTTGTAGAGGTAGTGGCCGAGGTGATAAGAGAGATTGAATATTAAGGAGAGTTATATATTTGGTTGAAAGCAAATGGAATATCTTGCGGGTGGATTATAGCGGTGCCACCTTATAATTTTGGAGACGAATTTTTTAGGATATATTTAGGTAGGGGAGCCATATTAAACGTCGGGATTATAGAATTACCTTCGCTGAGGAGTAGAAGTTGACCATCTAGGTTTTTTTATTGTTTAGTGGCTAATATGGCTTTTGCTGTTGTCAGAGGCCCTAAATTCCATAAAATTATTTTCAATTTTGAGTAGCGTTTCCCTCTAAAATCCTGCGGGTTGATTTCATTTTTTGAAGTTCTTTTGTCAGTAGAGATAGTAGATTTGGCGGGAGGAAGTTGATTCTGTCCCAAATTACAGAGACTTGGTGCTGTTACCCTGTACGGAAAATCATTTTGGATGCTGCATAGAGTCTCCGGCAAATAAGATATTGGAGAATTTTCAAATCCAAAGGTTCTGAATTCCCGTCTCTCCGTTGATAAGGACTGTACGGAGTTGCCTGTAAGCCGATTTTGGATAAAAAAGTTTTTAATGCAGATTCTTGTGCTGCTGGTATTAGGAGTTCCATCTGATGTGGGTGAGGGGAGTATAGGGAGTATGATTAAATTCGGTGGTTTTGAAGAAGTTCCCTTTAAGATGAGGGGGGCTTTTTGTTGACATGCACTATATTTTGCTCTTCGAGGTAAATGACTTTATAACATTGTAGTGGTGAGCTGTGACTCGCAAAATTTTAAAGGAATGGTTTGACGGAGGCTGACTGGTTGATTTTGTCTGTTGGTGTTTTAGTTGTGGTTGATTGTGGTGGAATAGTTGGTGATTCTAGGGCAAAGGAATCGCAAAAATGCCTTAAGAATATTGGACATGCCAAGCGGGGGGCGAAGCCCATTAATGCTTCGCGAAATTTTTTTTTTGGTTTACAAACTGGGTTGAAGCTGAGAGGAGGTAAGACAGTTTCTGGAGTTTTGTTTCATTCTTGTTGTTTTTGAGGTTTTGGCTTTTTGGATATAATAAAATTGTGAGAAGTCAGTATTGGGGCGGCGGTTTTTATTGTTGAGGATGTTAGGGATGGCTTCAGGGATTTTTGTGGAGTTTTGTTGGGGAGAAGAGTTGTTGAGAGCGAGGAGGAGGATGAAGAGGGAGGAGAGAGGTGTAGTGAGGTAGAGGAGGAGGTTGGAGAAGGTTGTAGGGTAGAAGAAGAAGAGTGATGGTTGTTGGTAAGATTGAAAATTATAGTTGTGAGGTTATTGACGTCTGATCGTAGTTTTTGAAGTTCGTTAGCAATTGTTTTACAAGAAAAACAATGTTGGACAATAAGCTCAAAGTCATCAATAAAGAATTCCGGATTACGAGGGCGTTTCCGGATATGATTGAGAAAATCCGAGTCTGTTTTCAATGTGGGGTCTTCTTGAGACACCCCGCCGAAAAGTGAGGTCGGAGTCTCGATGATATAAGGGGGAGTAGGAGGATTTTTATCTTTAGTGAGACCCGCGGGGCTCGAACCGCCGATCTGTTTCCAGATCACCGGGCCAGGTCCCGCAGGCTCAGAAGACAAACTAATTTGTTTTTCTATGGAAACATCACTTAAGCATACGGCGCGGGGTGCTGGCTTTGTGATCACACAGAAAAACCACTAACCATACTAGGATATATGGTCCAACAGGACGAAAGAGGAATAAAACCGGAAATAACAGAAAACTTATCACGGGCAATACACCAATTACACAGCCATCAATTGGTAACCAAAAGAAAAAGAGCGCAAATATTGGGGCACATAAATTATGTTGCGACACAACAACCACAACTTAAAAATATTATTAGTTCCCTATATACACAAATGCATAAACTGGAAAATTGGGAAACTACAGAGCCACTCACGATACTGAAAGCGCAAATATATAACAGGATTATTGAAATAATAAAGAACCCCAATAAAAGAACGGAAACAATATTTACGGACACATTAAAATCACACCTGGCCGCAACAACAAGCAACGCATAGGTAAAAACAAAAACATTATAATTCACAAGCGCAACAAAGGCAGAATTAAATACCATTATATACGCTATATAACATAAAGCATTCAAACACATTACACATAAAACGATATACAACAATAACCTCACGGAAGTTAGACTTCTCAACAAACAGGAAAACATAAGTAAAGACAATATCAAAAAATTACCGGATCAAAAAATGAGAAATCAATTAGCGTTGTCGTTTCAAGGTTTTTACGGCAGATTTTTAAGAAAGTTTCAAAAATCGAAATGTGTCTAAAACAGGAATAGTATATTGAATAGGAGACCGGTAAATAATGAAAATTCAGATCCATTTTTATCCCAAACCCCACAATCACTATCAGCATCAGTTGATCCGGACTCAATGCTTATGGAGGATTGTTTTTATAACTTTTTTGCTATGGGTAAGGCCCAAGCCTCTTCGGAAGAAATTAATTATAATGAACTTGAGAAGTTATTTCCTAATTTAAAGGAGGAAGATTTTCGACAAACATTAAATAAAAGAAAAAAGAAGAAAGATTTAAAAGCAAAATAGCCAATAGCTTTGCCAGAAGATGCGAAAATCTTTTTACATGGTATAAATTTATTACAAGGTTGTAAGAGGTCCACCTCAGCCTGAGAAAGTTATGGGGTTAGTATGGGACAGAACCTGTCCCAGAAGAGGTTTTTCAACTCATTGTTCCCGAGATAGTTATTTGGTTAAGAAAATAAAGAGAATATAGATAATACATCAAAAAATAAAAGGAATTAATTTAATCATATATATTGAGATATTAAACGAATCAGCATGTATTTGTATGCGAAAGAAAATTAAGATGTGCATGATAAAAATGCATGCAGTGGGGTGAGTACTTGCATATAAATGTTAAGAGACTTTTGCAAACGACACGGGTTCAAAACCCAGGTACATCGAGAGTGAAAACCCGTTAAAAAAGTACAGTTGATAAGCTGGGAATGTGCAGTTTAAAGTTACATAGAAAACAAAGATGCAATGAGACCTTTTTAAAAAAAGGTATTTTGGGTGCCAATGAAGGACCATGATTAAATTAAGTGACCTTTGTAAAGTAGTAATTGGATTAGTGGTCAAAAACATGGAGGTTGTTAGTCAAAGGCTTCGACCAGGAATATTTGAATCCTATGTTAGACCATTTTGCATCATAAATCGTTATTTATTGTTTAATTTCAGTTCGTTTACGCCCGATTTACAGCGTCTTAATTGATGATAATATTTGAGGGAGTTACAAAATTAATTAACTGATTATTAAAACCACGTGATTCTTACCGTTTCCCAGCGGTCAATAACCGGAATTAATATTTAAATTTAATCAAATATTATCATGTACACACACGAGCCACGAAACACTTAATTCATATAATATGTCATATCATGATCCCTCAAGTAATCATGAAGAACCGTAAAAGGCCATAATGAGGATTGATATCTAATAATTAGCTTAAAGAGCGATAGAGAGCCTCTAAAGGAGCTAGAATGTTGAAAAACATCCAATCAAAGGGGGCTAGTGCCAGTGAAGTGCACAGGCCGAATGGTGATAGAGATGGTGGTTTATGGTGGTGATTAGAAGTTGAAATCCCCTTATCAATAACAAGCTCAAAACTGACTTTGCCGTAATTCTGAAATATCCCTGGGCGGAAAGTTGACTTTACCAAGAATAGAAAAATGTTCCTGGGATGAGGTAACTTACTCGAATTGTGAGATCTGGAAGCAGTCCAGAAAGCTGGAAAAGTAGGTAGCAGCAGGAGCAAAAGTAAATATCAAGGAGGTTTAATTGGCATATGAATTCCATTAAATATCGCATTTGCCCATTATATAGCCAGGGCTACGGGCGGGCCCCTTCATTTAGTCTTGATTATAGACTTAGCCGGGCAACGGCGAGGTGCTTGTTGAAATGAAGGCGGTGCGTTTGTTAATGGATTGTGGTATAGGTGTATTGCTGCATCATATTTCTGAAGTAGAATCTATTGTTGATCTTCCGTTGAGGAGGAATCCATATGAAGTGCGGCAAAAACGGTGTTTGCCCATATGGATCTCATTTTATGCATATTTTCGATTAGGTTGAAAATATCAGGTATCATTGAGGTAGGATAATCATATTATATATTTTAGATATGTTCGCGAATTCGGCAAAACGTCAGTGTTTCGGTAAAGTGCTGGCGTGTGGCAAAGGGAAATTCGCTATCCGACGTATTTGTGGTCTCTGGTGCCGGTGCACGAGGGCTGGTAATGATTGAGGAAGACATTTTTGTCGATGCTTTAGGGGGCATAGTTATTTAAAATTTTGTAAAAGTATGAATTTCGAGAGAACTAAATTTGTATTTAAGTTTTTATCGGGGACGTAGAGACGCATGTAAAAGGTACGCGAGTAGTACAAACAAGTTAACTATTCACGCGACTAACGCTACTTGTACTACGCGGTTGCGCAGTTTATTTTTCCTTTGTTGATTAATGTATTTATAAGTGGCTTGACTTCTGGCCATAGTCTGCCATATTTGTGGACGGGCTACGGCATTTGCCTGATTCTGGTGGCCCGGTGTCCAATGAAAGATAGCCTGTGGGTAGGCTCAAATTCGCTCTAATAAAATGCAGAGCGATGGTCAAGAAGTTCTTCTATCTCGATTAAGAAGGCAAATAGCGGTTTGATTGTCATTCATAATGCGCTTTGGCTGAATATTTTTGAACGTGGGATGTTCGATAGTAAAGAAAATTGCTTATAGCTTTGCTTGAGTTGCGCTTGATTGCGGCGGGTTTCGCTTGGAAACAGAACGGCCTAGAGCTGTGGCGTTGAGATGTGTTTGGCTTGCATATATATAGATAATGACTGGTGAATGTGGACGATGTAGGTCCGACTGCAGTTTTTGAAATATAGAGATTTCTTGCTCCGTAAGATTAGCTTTGGTATCCCATGAGGATAACTCGTAAATTTTTGCATAGAGTGGCTGATATAGGTCTCGAAGCGATTGATTAGCATTAGTTGCAAAATTGAGACGTCCTAATATCTGTGCTCTTTGACGTTTTGTAATTGTGTTTTGTTGAATATATTGTTTTAGGGTTGCACTAAGTTTGTGAAGTGTCTTTGATTCTACATTCTTCTGGTTATGAGAAATGAAATATCCTAAGATATTTATTGGTTCCGCTGTGGGAGGGATGGATTTATTGTGGTTGATTTGAATGCCATCTTTTTTGAATTTTTTAGATATGGTCTCGTAGAGTTATTGTTCTTTTAATAGAGTGTTTGTTGCGATGACAATGTCATCTAGATATATACGGATGATTTTATCTCCGAATTCCCGAAGGTATGTTATGATCCATTGTTGGAAAATGGATGAAGCCGTTTTAAGACCCATAGGCATGACCTGGTAGGCATAAGTTTGATTTTCTATCTGTAGTTTTAATGTATTACGTTGGTTCGGATGCATAGAAATGTTGTAAAAACCTTCAAATAGGTCCAGCTTTGCGTTGAATATTGCGGCCTAAGTTGCAATAGCTGTACTATTAAGTGACTGTGTCTTTTAATCTTCTATGAGGTGATTTAATTGTTAAAAATTCCCAACTATTCGTTATTGTCCGAATTTTTCTTTTCCTTGTACCGTGAAATGGTGGACAAGGAACTGTGGTGGTGTTTTTGTACGTCAAAGCCGACGATGTTTGAGCATAGTTGCTATTCATTGGCGCAATGCTAGAGATGTTCGATCTGTAATTTCCGCCTTATAGAACAAACTTTGATTCTTTAGCTGTATACCACGTTGTTGCATATTTTTCAAGAGGTTTATAATATCGGGGAGAAGTTTTATTGGATACTGGAACCATTTTTCCCTCATCTTTTCTCGTATTTACGTCAACGTGTGGCGTTCCTCAAAATACTTTTTTTGCAAAAAAGGGTAAGTCTCCTCCGCTTCCGAATCCGAATATTGTTGTTCGCACTGTGGTTTCTTTGCTGCCGCTATAGGGCTGGTGCTTGCTGATGAGGCACAGATAGCAATCAGTGCATGAAATTAAAGGAGATGCAGACAAATTTGTTTCGAATCAAGCATGCGTCTACGCACTCATACATAATGCAATAGTCATAGAAACGTCAGTCTTCTTGTTTTACCTCGATAATTAAAAACAATGTTTCTAGTACATAATCCTTCATAGAATGGAAATAGATGAAATAAATAAGTAAAAAGGAAAAGATAGGCAAATAGGAAGATCGAAAGATAAGCGATTGAGGAAGTATAAGAAATGCAACGCCAATCAACGTGACCTGAAAGATCTGAGTCACAGATAAGGTATCAAGCACGATACGACGAAGCGAGGCGGTTGCATACGAGTTAAAAAAGCAGTAAAAGTAAGTGGGGAGAGTGCAAAAGCGCGGGTAATTAAAGGCTCAATGTGAGAAGTTTAAGGTTCAAAGTGCGGGGTTGAAAATTAATTAAGAACATATAAAAAAAAGTTTTATTCTTAAGAATTCCGCATTCTCGGAAGACCTTACAAGAAGAAGCGCATGACGGCTGAAACGGGTGCATTATTCCCGTCCTTAATACAAGGGAACCCTGAAAAACTTACATTGTTTGATAGTGACATACATACATGCACACTTTTAAGAATTTTTAGAAAAAGTTAAGAAACCTTAAGAACTTAATAAGAATCAATTTACTTGTTAAGGACTTCAAAACGCCAAAATCCGACTAAACAAGAGCTGAAAAATACCACTTAGACAAGAAAAATAGCATACAACCGCTAGATTTCTCAATATATATAAAAAATTTGATAATTCCGAAACGACAAGCTTTACCTGGAGTGTTAATAAATGCGAATCCGCTAGAGTTAATATCTTTAGATTTTGTTGGCTTGAGAGCGTGGGGAATACATAATGTTTATTATTTAGTGGGTATCGATCATTATTCCCGCTTTATAATAGCAACCCCATGTGATGAACCCACGGCAGAATGTGCAATAATGTTTCTACAAGATAAATGGGTCTCATATTTTGGTACCTTTAGGGTTATACTGACTGATAGAAAAACAGTTTTTATGTCAGCAGGTTTTACTCAGTTTGTGACGATTAGTTTGTGTGCAACAAAGGTGGTAACATCCCCGTATTATCCACAAAGAAACGCAATTAATGAGGCGTACCATCAAGCATTAGAGAGAAGTATAAAAGCCTTATATCAATAGAATTTTATAGGCTTTTCTGTGTGCTTGAATGACGTATCGCTATTCATAGTGCAATTCTTGTGGCAAAACCCGGCTGTTTGCCATTCGGGTTCCTTTTTGGTATAAAACCTCTTTTTCAGTGGTGCAGAGGTTACAAGCAATCCTTAATATTAAATAAAACACGTTCACACGTCGGAAAGCTTGACAAAAGTTATTGGTATATTCAAAAATACAAAAATGACAGTGGGAAGTCATAAATACACCACAGGGTAGTGTATAAGCAAGCATAGTTTGAAAAAAGAACGATAAGCTGACGAACAAACCGGAGAAATCCCCATCACATATAGTCCAGATTGGAGCTTATCGTGTCTTGTAGAAAAAATGAATGATAAAATTCTCGAAGTTTGTGAATTAGGATCAACGGGAAGATTAAGATAAGTTTTAGTCCAATAAATACGATTGTTGAAGTCCTTAGTATCCCCTATATTGGGAAAATTAAACGTTTGCCTACTAAAAATGAAGATGCCAATAATAAAAAATCCCTTAAATTTAAGGAGGGAACCGACCCGAAGGTCTGTCGTGAAAAACTGGTCAAAGATTACGAGTGAGGGAGCTGGGTATTCAAAGCGTTTAAAGAGTAAAGAAGACAATGAGGAAGATAAAGTGTCAAGATAACTGAGAATCTCATCAAGAAACAAGAGGCGATTGACATATTGTATGAATTAAGTGTTTTGTGGCTCGTGTTGGTACATGATAATATTAGATTAAATTTAAATATTATTCCCGGTTATTTACGGCTGAGAATCGGTAAGAATTACTTGATTTTAACAATCAGTTTATTAATTCTATAACTCCGTCAAACATCGTCATCAATTGAGACGCTGTAAGTCGGGCGTAAACAAACTTAAGTTAACAATAAATAACTGACATATTATATGAATTAAGTGTTTAGTGGCTCTTGTTGGTGCATGCTAATATTTGATTAAATTTAAATATTATTCCCGGTTACCGACGGCGGGAAACGGTAAGAATTACGTGGTTTTAATAATCAATTTATTAATTTTGTAACTACCAACAAGCATTGTCATCAATTGAGACGCTGTAAGTCGGGTGTAAACGAACTTAAGTTATGACATATTATATGAATTAAGTGTTTCGTGGCTCGTGTTGGTACATTTAAATATTATTCCCGGTTACTGACGGCTGGGAAACGGTAAGAATCACGTGGTTTTAATAATCAGTTATTTAATTCTGTAACTCCCTCAAACATTGTATTACGTTTGTTTGAAAGCGATTTACGTTTCGCAAAATCCAGATTGTTGGTATTTGACGAGCTCGGCATTGTTAAAGGTTCTTAAATTTGTATAAAATACTTTGCCTTAAATCATAAGGCATACTGAACTATAAACTTATTCCGAATACTTAATACAAAGGTACTCAATGTAAGGTATCAGAATCACTTCTCACATTGTCATCAATTAAGACGCTGTAAGTCGGGCGTAAACGAACTTTAATTAAATAATAAATAACGACTTAAACAATAGAACATCTCAAGCAAAGAACCATCGGCGGGGCTCGAACCCGCGACCACACGGTTAAGAGCCGTGCGCTCTACCGACTGAGCTACGATGGCTCGATGTGCTCAAGCCAAACTAAAAATACATTTTAGCTTTCGTTATTATTTATTTTCCGGAAATTTATTGAAGGTCTTAAAAGTTTTGCCATTCTGTAAAATATTCTTCTTATTTTATGCGCAGCACCATTTTGTTTCTGGTTAATTTCGCAATCAAGTATATGAAATATGCTTATCACAATACAAGGAATGAATGAGATTAATTGTAAAGACAATATTGTTATAAAGCTGCTGATTGTCAAATCTTTTGAGCGTCATTTATGTTAAAAATGATAATAAATTTTAATATTCAATCACTTGTCGACTGTATGAAAGTAAGCTTGCATGTGACAGAAAAAAGAATTGTAAATAAATCAGTTTTCCGCTGGCCATAGCTGTATGATTATTAAGGTCATCATAAAACTTAGAGGAATTAATATTCATTCAATACATAGTGTCTTCCTTTCATGAAAAATATTAATACCTAGTAATATTGCGGACTGAGAAGAGCACATTACAAAAACATACATCTTTATCATCAGATCTGATGCTCTTAGATGCAATCTGTTATAAAAGATTATATTCGTGGTACAAAAGGCTCCATAGTTTTACACCTGACTTCAATTTTGCTGATACATCCTTATCAAGACCTAAATATATAAAGCCCGTATTAGCTCCAATTCCGCTTATAACACCATAATTCACTATTGACAGAAAACTATCAGGTGTACAAGTAAAGCAATGCTGTCTTATTTTATCAAAAAATAACAATAGAGAAGGCGTGATATGATAGAAACTTAAGGTTGGTTTGATGATTATTCCATAAAATGGGACGATTTTGTATAAGAATAAAGCTGTTGTAAGAAAGGTTCAAAATTTTACCTCATCTTTTAAGAAAGGATTGTTCACTATATATCAAACACTTAAGTTTAATAGAACCACACCAAAAGTGGGAATGTAACATAGATTTGAAAATACAAATCTTAGCTACAGGACAGATTACATATTGATCATTTTCAAATTTATTATTTATGAATTTCACAAGTGCTAAATTATATAAGATTCCTGACAAAATAGTGCCATTATATAAATTATGCTAAAAATTTTCTTGTAGGATGACTTTGCCTAATGCAAACATATATTCTTTTTTTATTTATTGTAATCTTTATCTGCTTGTTGCTCATAATGCCTCTTGTCAATTTGAATGAAATTTTTATTCTTTTTTCGTGCTAACTCCATGAGTAACTTAGGTTTATAATACCACAATATAGATTGGAAAGATCAAATGAAAATTATAAATAGAAAGCCTTATTTTCTAAATTGCCTTCATTGGTAATCTATGAGACGTTTTTTATGTGTTTTATGGCTCGTGTTAGTTCGTAGTATTATTTCCTAATTTTTAATTAAAATCCCGTTTTCCATAACTGGAAAACGGTAAAAGATTTATGTTTTTTGGATTCATTCTACACTCCCCTTAAACATTGTCATCAAGAAAGACGGTATAAATAAGGCTTAGCAAAACTCGAGATAAAACAACTCAAAACAACTAAACAGAAACCCTTAACTCTTGAAGGAATGATTACCGGGCAAGTCGTGCTGGAATTAGGACCCAAATCGCCTGATTTGGAGCCTAGAGTGCTGACTACTATACTATATATCTAATGACGTTTGTGTTTGCAATATCTTATAAAGCGAAAGCTAACTTTTATACCATGCAGCCGATGACGTTTGAATTTGCAATTTTCAAAAGTGCAAAATGAAGCAAACGACACATACATTATCACATTATAAACTGCGTTAATTAGCCATGCAATTTCTGATAAAAATAAATCGGGGATGATCCAACTAAAGTTCAAATTTGTCTTTTCTCCTCTTTTAAAGCCAAATTACAACATACCTCTGATATGTTTCCAATTTGCTTACGCCTTTTACAACAATCATTCTTAAGCTCATAATCCTATCTTCAATGCCCTTTTTTACCACACGTGAAGCATTTATCGGGTTATACTTATTTTTTCTTTCTCATTGTTACATCAATCATTTCCTTTCTAGCTAACACCATTCTACCTCTTTTAATATTTTCGTCTTCAGCTGAATATACTCTGGCTAACAGTTGAGGAAATATCCCATGTAATCGTAGCGTTTTTCTTTCTATAAATAACGATTCATCCGCGATATCTTCTATCGTTGTAGTCCAACAACTCCTCCGCAATTCATGTTTAGCCGCCATAGGTATTGAGCTGAGTAATATTTGTCTTAATTTATGATCAGGAACCGTTTTCTCAATTTTTCTTTTGTTTGCTATTCATAAGTATCTAGCGGTTGTTAATTTCACCCATTGCATTGCTTGATGCACCGTTGGATGCTTTACTTTATCAAACAATTCTTTTTTGAACTCATATACGTAATCAGAATAAAGGAATTATTTTATGATTACTGAGTCAATTAACTCCTCATGAGATTCTATAGTCACTATATCTCCAATATTTCTAGCTATTGAGAGTTCTGCGGCTAAATCTTAAACACATTTAAGCAAATCTATATATCATTATTCCTTCTTGACTGATCTAGCGACCGCATCTACCCAATCCTTTACACTTTTCTTATTTACCGGCTCGAAGGGCTCAATTACTGACCGAGATAATATTTTTTTACATTTTTCTGATTGATCCCTTCTGCCTGTTTCGATATATTTTATGGGATTTGTTTGAATTTATAAATAAAACTATTTATGGATTCTGTAAACATCATCATCGAAAATAATCCTGGTTTGGACACAAATTAAATCGTTATTTAAAGTTTGATTTAAATTCATTTACGCCCGACTTATAGCGTCTCAATTGATGACAATGTTTGAGAGAATCAATAAACTGATGATTAAAAGTATTTGATTCTCACCGTCTCCCAGCCGTTACTTATCGATTATAATATTTAAAATAAATCAAATATTATCATGTACCAACTGAGAAGTGATTCTGATACTTGATATCGAGTATTTCTGTATTCAGTGTTCGGAATAAGTTTATGGTTCAGTATGTCTTATGATTCAAGGTTAAGTGTTTTGTATACATGAAAAGCAATGTTAAACTTTGCATGCATGTGCTTGTTAACTGACCTGTACCTTAATACAAAGTAATAATATTTAAGAACCTTGAATCTTGTTAGGTTTGTCAAAAACCGATGATTATTACGTTTTTTTGAAAGCAATATACGTTTTGCAAAATCCAGATCGTCGTTTTTGACGAATTCAACATGATTCAAGGTTCTTAAATGTTATTACTTTGTTTTTAGGTACAAATCAGTTAACAAGCACATGCATGCAAATCGTAACATTGCTTTTCATGTATTCAAAACACTTAGCCTTAAATCATAAGTCATACTGAGCTATAAACTTATTCCGAATACTTAATATAAAGGTACTCAATGTAAAGTATCAGAATCACTTCTCAACAATCTGGATTTTGCGAAACATAAATCGCTTTCAAACAAACGTTATGGTCAAGAAGCACATTAAGTCGTTATCTATTGTTTTATTTAAGTTTGTTTACGCCTGACTTACAGCGTCTCAATTGATGACAATGTTTGAGGGATTTATAGAATTAATAATGTAGTTATAAAAATCACGTGAATTATACCGTTTCCCAGTCGTCAGTTACCGGGAATTATATTTAAATTTAATCAAATATTATCATGTACCAACACGAGCCACAAAACACTTAATTCATATAATATGTCACACATTAAGTCGTTATTTATTGTTTAACTTAAGTTCGTTAACGCCCGACTTACAGTGTCTTAATCGATGACAATGTTTGAGGGAGTTACAGAATTAATTAACTGATTATTAAAACCACGTGATTCTTACCGTTTCCCAGCCGTCAATAACCGGGAATAATATTTAAATTTAATCAAATATTATTATGTACCAACACGAGCCACAAAACACTTAATTCATATAATATGTCACACATAATACATTTTATATCTCAGTATTTATTACGTTCGTTTGAAAGCAATTTACGTTTCGCAAAATCCAGATTGTCGGTATTTGACGAACTTGGCATTGTTAAAGGTTCTTAAGTATATTAACATCGTTTTCATGTATCCAAAATACTTTGCCTTAAATCATAAGGCATACTGAACTATAAACTTATTCCGAATACTTAATACAAAGGTGCTCAATGTAAATGACATATATATGAATTAAGTTATTCGTGGCTCGTGTTGGTACATGATAATATTTAATTAAATTTAAATATTATTCCCGGTTACTGACGGCTGGGAAACGGTAAGAATCACGTGGTTTTAATAATCAGTTAATTAATCTTGTAACTCCCTCAAACATTATCATCGATTAAGACGCTGTAAGTCGGGCGTAAACAAACTTAAATTAAACAATAAATAACGACTTAGTAAGGTATCAGAATCACTTCTCATATTTACAGCCGTAATACGGCCACACAGGTCGTGCTGGGATTTGAACCCAGGTCGCCAGATTCAAAGTCTAGAGTGCTGACCACTACACCACACAACCAACATTTTCTTAGTCATATAAATCTGCAAAACAATTTAAGTCTTTTTAATTAAAGTCGAACCTTTAGCCAAAAAAGAAGCGACGTTCCTTTTGAGGAATCAAAAGCTGGAACCCGATATCAATCACATTGCTTTACTTACGAGAACGTCTTAACTTAACTATTCGCTAGAAATTTAAATACAAAAAAAAAACATTTTTCTATAGTAACTCTAAGATACAGCAAAAACCCGAAGTATAATTATTACTCTGAGAAGTTTTTATATTATTCGTTTGTAACTCTTAATAATGCCATATATCTATAATTTATACATTATGACAGCCGTAAATCCTGAAGTTCTTTTGGATAGAAGTAGATTCCAGAAGCCCCAAAAAAGGTATACAACTTATGATGAATTTTCTGTTGTGATGCGCTTTTTTTTATAACTGGATATACATAATATTTAATTCTTTTGTTTACTTGACAATTATTTGTATAAATATTTCAAGCACTATTTGATTTCTTTACCAATACTATCGGCTTTGGGCCAACAGTCCAGCTAGTTATTAGATATGAATGATGACGTTAGATAAGGTTAATTAGATTAAGACGTGAGTTTGAGACTTAATATTGAGAATCTTCGTATTTAGTATTCGAAATAAGTTTATTAATCACTATGCCTTATGATTCAAGGCTGAGTGTTTCAAATACATGAAAAACAATGTTAAGATTTACATCCATGTGCTTGTTAACTGACCTGTACCTTTTGTTAAAGTAATATCAATTAAGAACTTTGAATCTATTACGGCTTTAGTCGATACTTCAATTTTAAATGACGCTTATTTAAATCCTAGTGCCTGGTCAGAACCCCCAACAGTCATAATAGTTGTTTTTGTTTTTTCCGAAACAGCTGGAGTTTTTTGCATCACTTGGTCAGAGTGAGCGTGCAAGTTGACTTTTGGGAATTTATGTAAGCCAGATTCGTCAATTGCACTAAAATTTGGAGGAAAATCAGGAATCATTAGAATATGAAGTGCTGATTTTATTAAATTCAAATATAAATTTGGATTCACATAAATTTAAACTGTACTGTCATAATAAATTTATACTTATTATTTTATTCGATTCTTCAATTTGATTCTATTTCAAATTTAATCGCTTAGTGATGATTCGGAGTCACTCGAATCAATTATAATAATTTTAAATTCAATTTCTCCATCCTCGGTAATGCTTTAAATTCTGTTCTTTCTTAAACTTTCCTCAATCTGATTAATGTCCATTCTCTTCCTTTTCTTAGTGTGATAGACTTTCTGCGAACTTTCATATGGTTTATTGATGAAGTTTTTTAATACAGAATCTTGATTCTTGGGACGAGGCATTAATTCACTTATGCTTATGAGTTAAATTTTAACCTTTTGTTTAAAAGTTTATCATTCGCAATTTTTGATACTTTATATCGCGGCAATGTCTCTAAATTCTTCATTGATAAATCTTTAATAACAAAGTCATCAAGCATTAAGCTGCTTTCTTTCTGAAATCAGAAATTATTAAAGAATATTAATTTTTATGGCTAACTTTATTCTGCATTAGTGAATACTATTGAATTACATTAGTCTGGTTATGTGGTGTAGTGGTTAGCACTCTAGACTTTGAATCTGGCGACCTGGGTTCAAATCCCAGCACGACCTGCTGATTTGAAGTGTATTGAGACGTAAGTTATTACGTTCGTTTGAAAGCGATTTACGTTTCGCAAAACCCAGATTGTCGGTGTTTGACGAACTCGGCATTGTTAAAGGTTCTTAAATATGTGTTATT
>JAPYZD010004429.1:0-11287 GCA_030522725.1 Ichneumoninae sp. B BG-2022a | reverse complement strand
TGTAATCGTACACGAATATTACAAAGATTGAGAAGAAAAAGTACGATTGTCGAAACCATAATTTTCGTCTTCCTTTCGATCGCGAGCTGCTCTCTTGCTCTCTCGTCCGCGTCCAACACCGTTGCTCGGTTTCCTCCATCCATTTTTTATGACACCGAAGACATCTGCATGAGACGAAATTTCATCACGTTACAACTGCCATGTTTTGCAACGTACAAACTTCGCTCGGAGAAGTTAACTTCGAAAATAAAATTGTACAAGGTAACATTTTTTTTTACTATTCCTAAAAACCTGCATTGATGGAGATTTGCCAGAGATGAAATTTGATGTCATGCAGATATCTTGAGTCATTTATTTTTTGTCACTCAGCCTCTTGTAAACGCACATAAATTACAAAGTTTGACAACAAATTTCGAGACCATAATTTTTGTCTTCCTTTCGATCGCCCGCTGCTCTCTTGCTTTCTCGTCTCCGTCCGACGCCGATGCTCGTTTTCCCCTATCCGATTTTAAATACACACTCAATTTCCGTCGCCGGCTAGCACCAAAATAAATGCGTTTCTTCGGGTTTCCATCCCCTCGTGTTCGTAGAGCGGACTCCCGCGAACCCGTGACGCCTTCGACCCACTCCACGCGTCGTCGTTCGTCTCTCGGCGTGCATGATGCGCGCTCGTGAAAAACTCGGAAGTACCAGCTGCCAATCATGCGACACCCGTCACACCCACGCGCACGTCGACGAACGGCTCTTGTATTATCGCAGCCTCTTTCTAAACCAAGGGGACTCTACAAGCACCACTTTTGTCTAATTTTTAGGCGATGTCCGGGTCATTGAGAAATTACTATAATTATTATCAATATATACATATTACACAATATAATTCCGCCCGTTCTTAGAGTCGAAACTCAAAACTGAAAATCGCATTAACCTTTCACAGGATTCGTGCACTGATAAAAATATGGTTATATCAATTAAATATTCAAACAAATGTTGAAATACATATTTTATAGGTACAGCTAAAAGATTGGTGAGTTCAACAATTTTTGCGACGATTCCACTGAAATATTTTTGAGGCACTAAAATATTTGGTTCGACCTGCTAAATATTTATTTGAACGTCCCAGCCCGAATCTTTAGTTGATTCAACTGCATATTTTATCGGTGTGGCTTCGGGATGGTCGACCTTTGCTGGAATGTGCAGACTGAGAGAAGTATCTCGAAAAACTAAGAATTCCGTGGATTAAAAATTGAGAATTTCGTTGAACAAATTGATTTACCCACGTATACATAAAAAATAATTTGATCGACTTAATGTGCCGGTATAACGTACAAACCAAAAATAAACGATTCGTCACGCCACGGATAACTATATTTTCTAGTAAGAACTTGTGTACGATTAGTAAACTTAAAATTCAATAATACCTGAGCTAAGTTAAAAGGAGATAGTAGTACCATCATTATTTTTTAGCTTTGTTTTGGTTCAATATACAAATATAAAAATTGTTATAAGGCACATTTGTATTTTGATAATGCATTAAGGAGAAATCCGTTAATAAACAAACAAACAAACTTATCTTCTAACAAACAATTACGGAATATTCGGATAATTCTACCATAGCGAAAGTTACCATATTTTCTAGCAGAATGAGTTAAGTTTAATACGAATCTTTGTCACGACGTCGCTGCAGTTTCCATAAACTTGAAAATTCTGTCCGTTTTTACCAGATTCATGATAATTTATATCAGATCCTTCTCTCAGTGTACACTCAATGTCCCCGATCTCGCTCGAATTAAGTGGAGTTACGTGAAGCTACACTTAAACATAAATTTATTGAAAATCCATTCTCTTCCATGGCGGGGCAGACGAACATCAGAATTCGGTCACATGAGCGTTCATGGGCTACAGGTTTCATATTTAGTTCGGAGTACAACGGGCCGTCCGGGATCCGTTTGCATTTGAGTCAGTAGTCCGACTCGCTACCTCATTGCCAATCCCTTTCTGCACTCTCGGCATTTCGAGGGTGGACCCGCGAGCTCTCCAGTTCAAAAAGGGAGAGCAATAGCGTTCGTGTTCGGTAAACGGTAAACGCACAGTTTATCGAATATCGGATTCCTCGCGAGCTTCGTAACGTTTTGACGTCGTTCCGTTTCGAAATGAGCGGACTTTCGTGGTTTGCGAAGTTGCGGAACAGATGCAGGTTCAATTGACAAACGTATTGATATACTTGTACAGACATTTGTACACAAATACCGATCCCTTTTGATACCCATCATGAGGAAAGAAAATGCTTTTAATATTGGATGTCGACGTGGATTCGACGCGACTCCCGTCCGCTGAAAAAGTTCGCCGCGCGGAACCGCCGTGCGTGCACTACAAAAAACAATCGTAAATTTAATGCACCGAATGGGAAGTTTTTACGAAAAAAAACTGGTACATTCAATTCAATGTACTATTGTGATGAAAAATTGATGTACCGTTTCATTGAAATTAAAGTAGGGAAGAGCGGGGCAAAATGGAACAGTGGGGCAAGTCGTGATTTTTCAATAATTCTTGTATTGGACAGTGGGGCAAAACGGAACAGAAAATCCGTTTTGCCCCACTGTCGTGTATCGATGGGGCAGAATGAGGCATGCAAAAATGATTAGAAAAGTGCGTTTTGCTTGGTGTCCCGTTTTACCCCACTGTCCCATTTTGTGCTGCTCTCGCCCAAATTATTAAAAGTTAAAGTAAAAGATTAAACCTTAAGCATTTCCAGTGTTTGTAATACACTGAACATTAATTTTTCATCACAACTGTACATGAAAATTAATTTACCCGTTTTACATAAAAACGTCCAGTCCGATACATTAAATTTCAAACAATTATTTTTCCCAGTACATGCACCACTTTTGCCCCGTCCGTAATATGAAATCTCATTATCGATCCGTTCCGCGTACCAGACCAAAGTTTACCCAAAACGTTATTCGCGAATCCCGAATTTCAGGGCCCTATTTTACATCGCCGTTTAAACACATGGCGCATTTCAGAGACAATTCCAGAAGATCGTCGAAATAGCGAGAGAGCCCTTAGCGATAATTAAATCCGCGGACCGCGCTTATAAACAGGGCCGGGCGTTCGCGTTTAATGTATTATCGGTAAACACTTTCGATATTGGCAAATTACTATCGATCTACCGTTACCTTAGAACGTAGTGTAGCAATATAATGGTACGGCGATAGTACTGTAATATGTAAGCCCGAACCTGCTAGATAGCTCTCACGGTCTGCCGGCGTGATCTGTTTAACGGCATTACCGTTTGTTGCCATGGCTCCAGCCCTTTCCTTCTCCAGTTGGATATCGCTGGCTCTTCTAATCGCCGTGTGGAACGCACGGCCGCTCGTGATCTGTTATGTACCATAGTACCTCCGCGTATCTGTTGTATTGTGGTTGTTGCATGGCCGTGTGCGCCTGATAGGTCGCATACCTGTATCTATCAACCTACACCTCCGCCGTTGTATCGACATCTATCTATATTTCGCCTCCGCTCCCGAGCCCCGCCGATGCACCGTCGTGCACACAGAAGGAACAAGCGAGGAAACACTTGCGCTCGAGTGCGCGCGTGCGAAACTCTTTCCATCTCGCTTGGACGCCCGGATGGGAGAGGCCGCGAGGTCGCCAACGAGGAAGTTAAATCGAATCCGGTAACTGCAGTCGAAGAACAAACCGGGGAGGCTTCGCCGCTGTTGCTGCCATCGCTACCTCTATGAAACCCTCGTTCGGCAACACCCCCCCCCCTCCACCCCCCGTCTCGACGGCCATGATACCCGGAAACTTTGCACATGGAATTTGATCCTTCGATTCGGAGTGGTCCTGAAACTCTTCGGGCAAGACCGGCGGATCTGGCTTCGCGTAGGTGGCCGAATTACCCCACCGGTCACGAAGAAAACGCCCGGAAGTTCGACGGAAATTTTTCTGAGGATATCCTCGCCGCGGCCAGAAAAAAAATATTCGACGGTCAACGTTTATTTGGTTTCAGTAAAATATTTATTTGATTTAAATAAATTTTTATTTAAAGTAAGTAAATAACTTCGCACTCGGGTCTATCTTGTGTATTTTTTCCCATAGAATACGATGGGCATCCCGGATTTTTCGTAGCTCCATTGGGAGCCGAGATATCGATCTTTGGAAATCACGAAAATTGAAATTTTTACAAAAGTGGCTCAAAAAGTGAAACATCGTTGTTCAATCGAGTTTTTTTGTTTCAAGGCTATATTCGACGTATTTTTTCCCGCTAATCACGAATATAACAATTATTCTGTTCCCAACCCAATATTTCCCGTTTAAATTCCCGAAATACGATTTTTCGTGCATAAAATTAACACTGTCAATATCTCACTGTACTCTAGCCCCAAAAAAGACCACACCCAGAAAAATAATTTATTTGACGGCCACCGATTATTTGGTTTAAGTAAAATATTTATTGATTTAAGTAAATATTTATTTCATTTAAGTAACTATTTATTTAACTTCAATAAATATTTATTTAAATCAAATAAATATGTTCCTTAAACCAAATAAACGGTGGCCGTCAAATAAATTATTTTTCTGGGTGCAGCGGATTCGTGTTCAGCGGGAAAATATACGTCGAAATACGTGGCAGTTCATTTAAAAAAAAGAAAAAAACATTTACTAAACTAAATATACATTTTTAAACAAACTCAAATTTTCGGGGAAATAAAAAATTCAAGGACAATTCCAGGACTCGAAGGATTTCAAGGAACGCTGGACACCATGCTATCTCGACCACCATGAAACCTAGAAACTTTGCACATGAAATTTGGGCCTTCGATTCGAATCGGCCATTGGTCGTCGAACTCTTCAGGCAACACCAGTCCGTTAGCTTGGCTTCGCATAGGTGGCCAAATTACACCCCGGTCACGAAGAAAACGTCCGGAAATTCAACGGAAACATTGCTAAGGACATCCTCGCCGAGTTCACGTTTCCGGAACTAACACACGTTTTCAAGGAAAATCGTTACGTCCGCTCGTCATAAAAGCCATGATCTTGTCGTCAGAAAAAGCACTCTATTGTATTCAATTTTTCAGCGTTACGATGCAACAAGGCTGCTTTACGCTAGCATTTCATAACAGAAAGGAAAAAAATAATAATAAAATTGTCGAGAAACATTTATCGCTGCGAGGAAAATATCGGCGACAGTTCTCAAACATTCTGAGAGGGAAGGAAGTGAAGTGGAGGGCGCTTTTAAGTGGGTCCGTCTCGGCATTACATAGAGAGAAGCACTTTAGAGGGAGGGTCGACGCCCTTGCAGTACACTCCGCGTCGCGTTGGTTCGTTACACGGGTACGTAAAAAAAAAAAATCGTCATGTCGACTTTACTTTGGCAAGAAACTCAAAAAACGAAAGAAACCCAACAGTGAAGAGAGAAAAACGAGCGAGATGGGTTTGCGTGTCCTCGCGCGAAACTTTCCGAGTTTCACACCTTTTGACGCGTCCCCGGTTGCGTAAGTCGGAGGGGGGTGAAGTCTCTCGCCCTGAAGGAACGCAGCTTCGACTTCGACGAAGTTGCGTCGCAACTACGAAGAGACAGATATGAGGCGAGGCGATGGCGGAGCTCGTATCATCGAACGCAACGCGTAACTAAGAGCGGAAGGACGAAAGCAATGCAAAAGTTTAAGTAAAAGAGCGACGAGGGAAGCTCGGGCGGGACGGGGCGGAGAAAGTTGGGGGAGAAAATGGTACGCGAGAGGGCGAAGCGACGAGACGCGAGTGTACGACGGGAAAAACGAGGGTTCCATAACTCCGGAAACAAGTTTCGGTGCTTCGATATCGAAGTTATAATCGTTACTTTCATACCCGAGGTGCTCCGATCCTCCCCGACACACACAAACTGCACAGTGTTTAACTATGCGGTGCGGAAAGAACGGCGCATAAAAAGAGAGTAAAGAAAAATGAACAACCTCCGCGCATTGCCGCGAGAGGAGACGACGGGGTCGCCATAAATATTGACAACTCTCGACGCTGGAGTAATTCACATTTCCAGGAGCGAAGGAGCTATTTACCGTGAAAGATCGAACAGACTGCGTCCGACGATATCGACGATACTACGTCGGTTCGAAGAGATTTCTTATTTTTCCGGGATTTTTTTTTTTTTTCCTAGAAGTCTATATTTCACGGAAGAAAAGGGAAGACCACACGATTTCGCTCTCGACGAGCGTCGTTTGTCGATTTATCCTCGACCCCCGACGCGTTCGGCGCTCGGACGACACAATGTGCGTGTTGTGGATCATTGCTGCACACGGAGGCTTCGCGTACGCTGAAACGCGAATAAGAGCAGAGACATAGCGATAGGTGGAGTGTCTCGCATGGTTCGTCCTAACGTTTCTTTCACCGGCGAGGTATTATGCCTTGCTACTATGTATCACGTACGATGTTTTCTTCTGCCTCTTTTCGTCTGGAGTTGCGAAATGAATGGGGGAGCAATTTCAAGCCTCGGACACGATGCGTGCACGCGGGTCTTCTCATTCAGCGTGGCTGGATGTTTGTACGGGTCCGGCAATTTCGCATCGGTGCGCCGAAAGGGGCAAAGACGGACCGGGCGAGGTACGGATGATGCGGAATGGAGGGACAAGAGATGACGTCGACGGGACGGGAAGCTGGCGCCGTTGGTTCTGCTGCCTCTGCCTCGCTGACGGGATGGGGCGGGATTATAGTCCCATGACGGTATTTATGGATCGGTTATTGACTACCGGGACCGAGCGACCGGCAAGGAGCAACAATGGCATCGATGAGCGAAAGCGGAACGGCGATCCAGGTGAATTCCTAGGGGTGTCGGAAAAAATTGATCACCCTGAAGATATCTGCGAGAGACTAAATTTCATCAAGCTGTAACGGATGTGTTTTGCATCGCACAAATTTGGCTCTGGGAAGTTTAGTCTGAGAATACAATTCTATAAGTGAACGACTTTTTTTTTCCTGAAGCAGGTAATTGACCGAGACTTGCCAAAGATAACAATTTTGTACCAGGGGATCTTCTGGGTCATAAAAATAGTCCCTCTATTTCTAAAAACAGAGGAAATACAGGTCTGACGTTTTGTTCAAAACAAGTACGGAGAGGTTGAGTTTGCCATGTTCCACGTCTCTTAGACAATTAATTTTTAATTGCCATTTTTCGGAATCGACAATTTTTGTCCATTTACCTCCACGCTTGTTGGCGTGAGAAAATTCAAACATTTGAAACCTGTGTCATTCTTTTGGAAATGTCATGAAACATGGACATTTCATCTTCCCGCTTCGATGCGGACCATTTTTTCATAATCGCCCAAAAATCGCCACCTTCACACTTGTCAGAGTCTGAAAATTCGAAAATTCAAAGTCTATCTCAATAGTCTAGAAAATTTCATAAAACGGCGTCAATGCACCCAGAAAAATAATTTATTTGACAGCCATCGTTTATTTGGTTTAAGTAAAATATTTATTTGATTTAAATAAATATTTATTTAAATTAACTAAATAGCTACAGTCAAATAAATTATTTTTCTGGGGGTGAAGGACAGAGAAACGGTGATCTAGGTAAATTCCGAGGGTTATTGGGAAAAAAGTCCACCTATTAAAAAAATGGAGAAAATATAGTCTCTCCGTTTCTCGAAAACAACCACGAAGAAGTTGCATTCTCTGAGTTGAGCTACGTCACACGAACAATTATTTTTTAATGACAAGACGCGTCCAGATGCTCAGGAAGAAGACTCGAGGCTCTATGCTCTCGCCTTCTTTCCCGACTTCCGGTCAGACGGAGCGGAATGAGCCATGCTCTGCCGGGCAGCCTCCACACCTCCCCTCTCCAAACATCTTCACAGACGAAACTTAACTGGAATGCATTGTGCGCACGAAGCACCTGGCACGCGCCTCGACTCCTGTCTTTATGTAGCCGCCCACCTTTCTGCCCTGACGTGCCGCTGCTGCTGCCGCTTCTGCTTTCACTGCCGCCGTTTCGCGACTCGTTCTGCTTTTGCCGCCGCTGCAAGAGCCGCTGCACGTGCCAACGCGAGATACCTTCCCCGTAGTCCGCTATCGCCCGAGATAAAACACGGTAATTCATTCATAGTGTATGCTTTTTTTTTCTTCTTTACTTAAGCCGTGTGAAAACTCGTGTGCCTGCATTTAACGCAGTGTTGCACCGCGTTTAATCACTGTTTGTATACTTCTTAAACACCGCCGCACCTGCAGTCTTTATATTTCTACTTTTTATTCCTATCGCCGTGAAACAGTATTTAAGGAAAAAATGTGTACTTGAGAGGAATAAGTACGGAATGGAGTTTGTAGGGCGCTCGCATATGCTGCGATTATTCGACTCCAGCTGATTTTATTTGCAATGGATTTTTATTGTTCTTTAATTGAGCGGTGTAAAAACGCGTGTGCCCGCATTTATCGCAGTGTTCCACCGCGTTTCATCAGTTTGTATACACTGTATAAAAAATTCGTACGAAATTTAATGCACTGGTACTGGACGTTTTTATGGATAAAGCGGTACATTAAATTTCATGCAGAATTGTGGTGAAAAATGAAGGTGCGATAGATTTAAAACTTTAGATATACTTTACGATTCATAATTCACTTTAATGTTACTATAAAAGTGCGTTAATTCCGAAAATTTACTTTAACTTCATTCCAAAAGTTTTTTTATTTTTCATGACAATGGTACATTCAAAATAAATGGACCATTTCTTGAAGAAAAACTTTTAGTGCGCTACATTAAATGTACAATTTTTTTAACAGCGTACTTCATAAACACTACTGTTAAAAATGGTACATTTAATGTAGCGCACTGAAAGTTTTTATTTAAGAAATTGTCCATTTATTATAATGTGCAATTGTAATAAAAAAATTAATGTACTTTTACGGTGAAATTAAAGTAGAATATAAAGTACCTTCATAGCGAAATTAAAGTAAATGATGAAAAATGAAGTGTCTCTAAAGTTTTAAATGTAATGTATATTCCATTTTTTATCACGGTTGTACATGCAATTTAAAATACCAGTTTGTGCATAAAAACTTCCTTTACCCGTACATGAAGTTGTTGCGACGGCAAGAATTTTGTTACCATAACTCATTTACCCGCTTAAAATAGGAACTCCAAAATATTTTGCTGGGGCAGCGAAATATTTTTGCCGCCACAACAATAAATTAAATTGTATTCAAAAAATTGTTATAGTGAAATTGTTGCGACAGCAACAATTTTGTTACCATAACTCATTTACCCGCTTAAAATAAGAACTCCAAAATATTTTGCTGCGGCAGCCAAACATTTTTGCCGCCGCATCAATAAATTATTAACGATCTACATTTTGTCAGAGAAACAACAATTTTTCCCCATGCGCGTCTGTATTCTTAATTTCTCTGCTTTTTCCCCTATCCCTCCAGAACAGTATTGAGAAGAGAAAAATCTGTACTTCAGAGGCTCAACCATCAAACGTACTTTACAGGGCACTCGAATGTGCCACGATGATTCAATAGGAGCTTATTCCACCGCGACCAGCTTTTATCCGGCGAGCCGCACAGGAAAGCCTTTGGTCCTCGAAAAAGTTATTTTCCACATTTTGATCGGTAATGGGCAGAAGTACACGTTTCCCGTGGAAATAGACGCCGCCTCGTTATCCGAGGATCGGACGCGGCTGTGCCATAGACGTCAGCATCAACCCTCGTAACTCTCCGTCTCGTCGATGCCGAAGTAGTATTCGTCGTCGAACTTCCGTCGCCGCTGGCCCGTTCTCCCGCTCTCTGTGTTCTGGCTCTGCGGGCTGATGGCTGCTGCCTGCGAGCCATCAGCGTCGCACCAGCATCGACAGCTTCGTCGGTGACACGCGCGTGAGAGCGCACCGTCGAGCTCGCCTACACTCCGCCTCACTTTTAGCTCGCTTTCACGCCGTCTCTTGTCGTCTCGGCTTTCCCTTTCACGTACCACGTCCCGCAGCCGCAGCTCTCCGCCGTGTTGTATATACACGAGAGTAACGTCACACGATCGCAGTTGCCGGCACGCGTCCTGCCGTGGCTGTCAAAACACGCCCACTCGAACCCCGAAGAACCCTTCGCTCGAGCGACGGCCTCTTGCACTCCGACGAGGCACGTACCCCTGTGAGGCTCACCGACGTGCGAAACTCCGACGACTTTTTCATCCCCGCGACTCTTTTCGATTCATCCCGCACCCTCCTCCACGTCGCACACGTACCCGGCACTATAGCGGGCGGCTGCGGAGTACTCTCGCCGCAAGAAACAACACAGGAAATCCGATAGAGGGAAAGAAAAACAAAAACTTGGGCGAGACGTACTTGCGGTCGCGAATAAAGTACCTACTTCGCGGCTGTGTAGGCGTCGCGTTGGTTCGGGAATGGCAATAAAAAATTGATAATTAATTATTTAGGACGATTCGTCGTTTCGATCAGTTGGGTGTCATGGGAATTCGGGAAAGTGAGCAGAAGTTTGTGCGACAGTTATTTGTTATAGATGTTTGTTATAGATGAATGTGGGAGCGCATTGACAGATGAAGGGAATTAAAGAAACGCAACAACCAAGAGAAGAAATTCAGTACTAAAAGAAAAAAAAAATCAAGAAACCTTCAACGACGAGTCCTTTTTGCAGTCATGAATAAAATACCTACTTAGCGGCTTTGTACGCGTCGCTGTCTATTCGGCGGTGGCAATCAAAAATTTATGAACTAATTATTTAGAACGGTTCATCGTTTCGATTAATTGGGTGTCATCGGAATTTGGAAAAATGAGGAGAAGTTTGTGACTTATTATAGCGGGATGTTCGTCGGGAGGGAACGTAGAAGCAGATCGAGGGTCGAAGAGAGATAAAGAAACGCAAGAAACAACACAGGAAATCCAGTACAATTTTTAAAAACTTCAAGCCCGAACCTTCCCGAGTAGTCCCCGCATCGCTGTGTATGGTTTCAGCAATGCCAATAAAAAACTGACAAACAAATTATTTACACTGATAAAAAAGTACAGTTGAATAAACTAAGATTCGGGCCGGTTCAGGGACGTTCAAATAAATATATAGTTGGTCCAAAAAAATACTTTAATGACTCAAAAATATTTTGGTGAAATCACCCAACAAATCGTTGAACTAACCAATTTTTTAGCTGTACCAAAAAAATATTTAGTTGAACGTCCCTGCCCGAATGTGAGTTGATTCAACCGTATTTTCTGATCAATGTAGAACCTTTAATCGTTCCGAGCGATTCGGTGTCACGGCTAATTCTAAAAAAAAAACAGTAGAAGCTTGTGCAGCAGCG
>JAPYZD010004428.1:0-14779 GCA_030522725.1 Ichneumoninae sp. B BG-2022a | reverse complement strand
ATTTTTATTTTCTGTGACTGTACTTGAAAATTTAACTCGGGAAACAGAATTTCGGAAAATTGTCATCGCAAACATTTTCATTTCTTGCAATTTTTTTTTAATCGTTGTTTTCAGTACATTTTCGAATTAATTCATATTCATCATTTAAATTTTCAAGTTGTGGGTATTTAGTATTTTTATTTTCTGTGACTGTACTTGAAAATTTAACTCGGGAAACAGAATTTCAGAAAATTGTCATCGCAAACATTTTCATTTCTTGCAATTTTTTTTTAATCGTTGTTTTTAGTACATTTTCGAATTAATTCATATTCATCATTTCAATTTTTAAGTTATGGGTATTTAGTATTTTTATTTTCTGTGACTGTACTTGAAAATTTAATTCGGGAAACAGAATTTTGAATAATTTGACCGTAGAATATCTAGGAGGAGATTAAAATTTAATATAACTTTTAGAAAAATTATTTTTAAAATTGCCGTTTAATGCACCGCGACTTTAATATCGGCATTTCCGTCGGCATACGCTTATTTCGTTCGGGCCGCGAGTATGGCAGCGCACGTGGACTCGACAAGCCGGAAGCGTGTGCAAAGTACATAGCCGATGTGGCGTAATAAATTCGTCGGGATCTTATGCACAAGTTCGGTTACGGTTATTTCGGTATCGGATACGAGCGTGTTTCCCGGGTGCAATATGTATGGATATGTTTCTTTCCTTGAGGCATAGCGAAACCCTCGTGGATCGAGACGTTATGCGTCCTCTAAAATCAAACTGCATCCATATACATATATTGTTACATTAAACATTGAAACGTCGAAATTTACAGACGAAACTTTTCAGTTTCGCCGAAAATATATACATTTTTTTCAACCGACCAGTTTCAATTTTCCGTTACCAAAGTCGATGGTAAAAACTACATTTTAACCAGGAATTTAATACTAAATCGCCGAAAAAAATAATTCTTGTCCAAAAATGATTTTTCAGTCAATTCTTCGAGTCGCCCCTTATAATTTTTTCTCGGAAAACATGACATTTTATTTCGACGTAATTTGAGCCCTTAGAACTATTTTGGTAAAATTAATATTTAAAATAAACTATCAAAATAAAAAAACGGGCAGAGTTATTGGCTGGATTTTAATCACGATCTCATTATCATAATATTAATCGTCGTAAACATAAATATTTCTCGAAGTTGTCGAGTCGCCTCGTATAATTTTTTTTCGAGCTTGTTAAAAAAAAATCTGTATCAATAAAGTTGATCGACCGACCGGTAATGTAAAGTACGCGACGATCGCAGAGATGCCTTTCTCCTTTCCGCTCTCGACCGGAGTCACTCGAGCCATTTAAATATATGCATCAGATTTATACGGACGTAGAACGCGCGTATCGACGTTCCCGATTAGCGGGCTGTGACCGTTTGATAACCGCGTTTGGATGTGGCTCAAGGTGAGTCAGAAACAGAACTTTGTAGAAACGACGTTTACGGACCACGAGCTGAATGCTCGATAGGCATAGCTCGCTGTAAGGACTAAATTCACTCCACATTCGTACGGACTGTAATAGATTACGTAGTTGCAACTCGCACATCTGTGTGCAACTAGGCATTGAATTCTCAATCTTTTTTTTTTTTTTTTCTTTGCCAAGAGGAGACCGAAGACATTGATCTAGAATAATAGTCATCGGGACGGGTATCGAGGCGCGACGAGACAACGATATACAATCTATATCAATTGGTGCGAGATAAATGTCTGCGACCTTATGCGGACCTTAACAGTGCAAATCTTACAACTCGAGCGCGAAGGCTATTATGCCTATTACTATGCTTTTTTTTGTTCCCGTTGAACCTAATGGAACCGTTTTGCTTAATGAGATGTAATGTCTGGTTATCTTTGCAGTATCCGTCCTATTTTTTCTTTTCATTCCTACGGCGCCAAGGTAAATTGTGTCATTGCGGAAGATAAATGCATTACATTTATTTTTTTTTCACTCGGACACGCAATTTTTTGCATTAAATTTAAAAAGTACCTTCGTATTTCATGAGAAGGAATAAAAATTCATTTCCAACTTCGAAGTCTGGAATTTTCGGTCCGTTTGTAATTGTGTCATTGCGGAAGATAATGCATTACATTTATTTTTTTTCACTCGGACACGCAATTTTTTGCATTAAACTAAAAAAGTACCTTCCCTCCTTACATACTTCGTATTTCATGAGAAGGAATAAAAATTCATTCCCAACTTCGAAGTCTGAAATTTTCATCCGTTGTTTGGATAGAAAAAATCATTGTTGATTTTTAAAAAAAATGTTCGAGGCTAGACAGATGTAACGATGAATTTAAAAAAAGTGTTTTCTTTTATCTCTGTGATAACGACTCGCCGCATGTGAAATCCGCGCAATGTCTGGCGTCGCCGGGTAGACGTGCACGCGCGCGCAATAAATTAATTGAAAATGGCATGGCGGTATAATATACAAACAAGAATGTACTTCATCCATACGTGTTAAAGCCGTGTCCCGCGTACACACGTGAGCGCTATTTCACCCGGCGTCGCATTCAGGTCGCTATTTAATATTAACCTACTGGTAAACTGCGGAGACTCGCGATACATCGCATGCGTGTTTCCACGGTATACTAAACAGCAAAGTATATAGTAACGCCCTGGGACAGCGGTGCGTTACGGGCGATAAAGAGGTCCGCGTGTGCATTGTCGTAAATGGACCATATATCCCACCCCGAGTGCTGCACGAAGAACGGAATAAATTAAGAAAAATCTTTTATCCTCAAAATTATTAAAATGAACTGCACAAAAATAGCAAATTTTACATTTGTGATGAAAAATAATAATATAGAGACAAAATAAACCGCATATAAACGTATGTTGCCTTATATTTAATAAGTACATATTCTTATGTATTTTTATGTGTATAGAAAAAAAAATAATAATAACATTTTGTAGAAAGTAAAGGAAGTAACTATATCGGTATTAAACCTTATGTCCATGTTTGTATAGGTACAAAAATTGACATAGTGTCAATTGACAAATTTTGAATTTGTTACGAAAAAAAAATATTGAGACAAAACAAACGGCATTCATATTCTTATACACATAAGAATACACAAGAGTATATACTTATTAAATATAAGAATATAAATTTGAATTTTCAAAATAAAAAAAAAAAAAATTGATAAAATGTTGTACAAAGTAAAGGAAGTAACTATATCGGTATTAAGCTTTAGGTCTATGTTTCTATAGTTACAAAAATTGACATAGTGTCATTAAAAATAATAACTATAAAGCTATATTCAATTTTTTTTAGTTCGAACTCTAAATTACATTTTCGCGTGAGATAAATAGAGAAATATATTTTTAATATATTTTTATCTCTCTTTTTCTTTCTTGTCGAGCCCTTGTTGAAGTTTGATCTAAGGAGGTACGAGGGTGTAATTGGAGTGCACCCACCCCGCTCGGCTCGCGCAGCGAGGCCGGGTCACTCGGGGGTCACGGGTTAATAGATTCGTCGATTTGCGTTGAAACACGCGACTCTACCAACTTTGCAGTCAGACTTTTCTCATACTTTTTTATGTCTGTGGAAGTTCTAGCCAGTGTGCCAGCGACAATGTGCAAACAGGTGAGCCGCGAATGAGGTACCGCAGCGTCGCTATAGCGCCTGTAGATGGACAATAATTCAGTCCGGTTCTTCGCTCATGCATGACGCGCGAGCGGATGCGCGATGGACGGAAGTTGAGTTTTTATGCCGTCTCGCCTTTCGATCGCTCGGTGTGTAAACTGCAAAGTGTGTATGTCCGTCCGTCTGTTTGCATTTTTATATCCGCACAAATTGGCATGGCGAAAAAACGGAGACTTATACATATTGTTTTCATTTTTCGAATCGATATAAACGTGGGTCTTTCAAGCAGGAGCACTAATCGTTACCAAATATTTACAGCACTTTCAAAAAGTTGATATACATATATTTGAGTTTTTTTTCATTTTATCTCATTAAATTGATTTTTTTTATGAAAAGAAAAAAACTTTGAAAAATATATGAACATGGAAAAAAGAAACAATCAAATGATGCGAAAAAGATTTCTAAGTTTGTATTGCCTTAAAAGAAATTTGAAGGTAATTTCGGCGTCATTTGATTGTTTTTGCTTGTTCATATCGTTGCAATCAAGTATCAAGTAATCGTTGATTTTTGTTCTATAAAAAAAAATAAAATAGCTTCCTCTATGAGGAAGCAAAATCAACGATTACTTAAAAATCTGAAAAAATTCATACGTATTCAGAAAAAACAACGAATCATTTTCCTAAAAAAAAAGTTTTGTTGCTGGGTAATTTGTTAACGAATTAATTTTTTTATGAAATTGTTAATAACATTTTGCAATTATTATTATTCAAAATTAATCTACTTAGTACCTTTCGTATACATGATTTTTTCAGATTATTACACCATCGAGAAGTACTTGCAATTTTCTCTTATTGTTGTCGAACTTATGCGAAGTCAGCGAGCAGCGAGACTCCCTCCTTAAAAAAATGTTGCATAAGTGGTGACATAGTGTCAATTGACAAATGTTACATTTGTTACGAAAAAACAAATATTGAGACAAAACAAACCGCATTTATATTTTTATACACATAAGAATACACAAGCGTATATACTTATTAAACATAGAAATATAAATTTGAATTTTCAAAATAAAAAAAATAAATAAAAATTTTTGGTATTTTCTCGAAAGCATCTTAAAAATTAAAAAATCCACGAAACGTATGCTCTTGGTTGACTTCCATTAACTCCGCACGTATCGGGATCTGCGAGTCGGTGATCCTCGGCGAATTTACCTTGCGAACATTAATCTATTTTCGATCGTAATAGCAGCGAGAGAGGCGCCGGTCATCCCTGATGCCGGATGGGAATCCACCCTCGTGAAAGCTTCGCACAGCTTGTAACGATTTATCGAACATCCCTCTCGATCCCCTCCCCCCCCCCCGCCCATGGATGTGTAACTGAATTAAAGGGCTCGAGAAATCTCGTCTGCGGCGTGTGTGGCATACGCGCTCGATGTCGCTGAACCGTTGAAAAGTCCAACCACTCCCCCACCCTTTTCTCCCTTCATACAGTCGCGAAACGTAATACACACAGGTACGATATAGGCTCGCGCAACGTCCGTTCTATTCAACGTGTCCCGTTATGAATATTTATTTCCAATTTTTTTTTTTTTTTTATCATCGTCCCCGAACCATAAAACCCGCGTGTCTAGCTCGATATCCCGACAGCCAGGGCACCGGGCTATGTCAATTCATTTTTTTTTTAATTTTATTATCTTTTTTTTATGGCATTCAATTCTGCCGCGGTTTCGTGTCGTTATTATTTCTTATAGTCGTCAGTGCAATTTAATTGGTTTTGGCGCATAAACAAATAATTTTTTTTTTTTTCATGGAAATACATTTCTCGGTTAGCCGATGACCAATTTTATTTTCCTCCCCTTTTCTGGCCTCACCCTCTGCTATTCAGCATCTTTTTCATACAACCGGAGATTGACAAAAAAAAGTGTACATATATGTATTAGTATATAAAGTATAAAAATTAATAAACAAAAAGTAAAAGAAAATTTAATGTTCAAATTTGTTTCGTCCAACAAGTAAATTATTTTTGTTTTCGATTTTACTTTCAATTTCTTTTCTCATCAATGTCTTACGCTCGTGAAAGTTCGATTACATTTCATCGCAGATATTACAGCCACTTTGTTTATTTTTGTTTATTTCAATGTATATAACAAAAATACACACGGCAGGCATTTTATGCGCCCAACATGGTACGGGCTGAAATGCCGTTCAAATTTGTTTTATCCAACAAGTAATTCTTTTTGGCTTCGATTTTACTTTCAATTTCTTTCCTCGTCAATGTTTTACGCTCGTGAAAGTTCGATTACATTTCATCGCAGATATCACAGCCATTTTCTTTATTTTTATTTATTTAAGTGTATATGCAAAAAATAAATATATATATACACTCTAGTTACGATACGGGTTGAAATGCCGACGGTAACAAGCAATAACACTTGTGCCTGTATCCATCCAGCGCTCAGTTGTTTGAACGGCGTAGGAGGGAGGGTTTCTTCAATATACACGTATATACGTATATACACGTATTAACCGCAGAGCTATATAACGAGAAGGGTTACGAATGCTCGTGGCCCCGTGGGACTGTGTATCCTCTCGATGTATATTTGTCTAACGACTCTATAATCGTTGCCGCTCACACGCACGGCACTTTCGAATGCGCATACGAATTTAAGCACATATATGCATCTATCCGAATGGGAATACACGAAAAAGCGGAGACTTACGGACACGTGTGGCAAAAGCTATATCCGAGGAAACCGCGTAAACATTAATTAGAGCTCGTCGTCTGGTGGTTCCGCGTCTCATAACCGACGAGATATCTCAGCCTCCGAGTCGGTGCCCCGTGCTCGCTCCGTAACTCAATCGTCGAAGATCTCCGGCCGAGGGAATCGCTCGCATTATAGTTCGGAGATTCCAACGGTAATAAACTCTCGCGCGGAGCTCTCGACTTTTTTCTACGATCACTTTTCGCCCCCCGGTCGATAGACACGCGGGCAACGATTTGCTGCATTGTTTTTTTTTTATTATTTTTTTTTCATGGAAATTAATTATCTTTCAACGGAAAAGAGCTTCAACTGTTAAGGAGGGAGCCTCGCTGCACGCTGACTTCGCATAAGTTCGACAACAATAAGAGAAAATAGCAAGTACTTCTTGATGGCGTAAAAATCTGAAAAAAATCATGTATACTAAAGGTACTGAGAAGATTAATTTTGCATAATAATAATTGCAAAATGTTGTTAACGAGTTCATCGAAAAATTAATTGTAAAAATTAACAAATTACCCGGCAACAAAACTTTTTTTTTATGAAAATGATTCGTTTATTTTTCTGAATCCGTATGAATTTTTTCAGATTTGTAAGTAATCGTTGATTTTTGTTCTATAACAAAAATAAAAATCATAAGTATGAATTTTTACAGATTTTTATAACATCAGGAAGTGTTTGCAATTCTTGCCCGAATTTCTCGAATTTCTCTCGTACATTACGAAAATTCGAATGCAATTTTCTCAAGGACGACGCTACAGCTTTCCGTGGAAAGGGAAATTCTCAGCGTTTAAATCAGCGTGGGAATTGATTTTAATTCCCACGATCGTGTTTACAGAATCTCAAATACATCAGCACGTCTCGCTGTACAATGATAGTAATTTATTTCACTCGGTGCGTAAAATGCGGTTTTACGCACGCTTCGCGTGCGTACAGCCTCATTTTCACACCTTGTGCAATAAAATTTCGTATAAAACGTTTTCTAAACTCGTATGATTGGAACACTCGCCTTCGGCTCGTGCGGCAAACTCACGCTCGTCAGAAAAAGTTTTATCGCACCAGTATCGTAATGTACTATTATGTTACTGGGTCCGAAGTTTTACGCACGATTCACGTGCCCAAAACGCCATTTTCACTCCTCATGAAATAAAATTTCGTACGATACTCGTGCGAGAAACTTTTTCTGAACTCGTGTAATTTCAGCACTCGTCGGAAGAAGTTTTACTGCACTAGTGTCATAAATTAATATTCCGTAACGAATGCAGGAGAAGTGCCGCTCCAATACTTGCTGATTGTGGCGCTACGAAGTAAGGTCTACTGCGCACGCGCCGTACTTTAAGCACGTTTCGGCGTGCGTAAAGTGCGTGCGTAAAGTAAGATCGGACCGACGTGCGCATGCGCCATACTTTACGCACGTTTCGGCGTGCGTAAAGTGCGTGCGTGAAGTAAGATCGGACCGGCGTGCGCATGCGCTGTACTTTACGCACGTTTCGGCGTGCGTACAGTGTGTGCGTAAAGTAAGATCGGACCGACGTGCGCATGCGCAGAGTACACTTTTCTCTAAAGCGCCACTTTCGCCACTCTCGACAGCCACGAAAAGTAGCGCTTTTGATGCACGAGTTCCAAAAAAAAAAAAAAAATCTCACGAGAGTCTCTCCAACGAGCGAAACATCGGCGCGTCCACGAGGAGCTCTCTGAAAACGGATGAATAGCAGCGAATGGTCCGAGACGTCCGGCTGCGCGCGCCGCGCACTCGAGAGGCCTCTCTCGTTCGGATTATTCTCGGCGCTCAATTATCTCCACACAATGTGTCGCGATCGGTGCGTGGCTTCTAGTGTTTGGCACTCTGCGGGACTTCTGCCGCCGCTGCTCTCGGCAAGTGCACGAGCGGCGGCGAACAGCAGCCTCTTTCTCTTAAGACAAGAAGCTCCCGAGTGTCCCGCGTCTGCGTTCCGCTCTGCTCCTCGACTCGCTGCCCGCACGCGCGCCACCGTCCTCTTCTCTTTCTATTCTGCGCGAGGAGCCTCGCGGCGGTCACGCTTTTACGTAATCCCGGTCCACTGTGGATGGAGAGCAGACCAACCCCGTCTTCGGCGTGACAGATGACAGAAGCCTCTTCGACGCTGCCAACACGCCAGTGGCATCGGGGTTTATATATAGTGTGCCTATACCGATGCACCGCGTCGAACGCGCGTTTATAATTATCTATCCGAAGAATAGAATGCGAGAAACAAGCGAATGTCCCTCCCGGCGAGAATGAATATATTTTTTGAGCCATAATAAATACGCTCGAATACCATTCTTATAATTATTTTCGACAGTCGGTTTCTCCTACATAGGCTCCTCGGGTTTTTTTTCAACCAGCCAAACCAGCATTTTGCCGGCACTAAAATTTTAGTGGTGTCGCGAACCCGAGTCTCATCCACTAAGCCACAGCTCTACCCTCCAATCTTATGATTACACCCAGAAAAAAAATCTATTTGTCGGCCACCGTTTATTTGGTTTAAATAAAATATTTATTTGATTTAAATAAATATTTATTTTAATTAAGTAAATAGTTACTTACATGAAATAAATATTTATTTAAAACAAATAAATATTTTACTTAAACCAAATGAACGGGTGCCGTCGAATAAATTATTTTTCTGGGTGTACAGTTATATGACAATAATAATAATTTTTATTTCATTTATTTGTTTGACGGATTTCGCCTTTTAGAACCTGTTTACATTAAATCCTAATTTAGAGCTTCGACTAATCAATTATATAACAAAAATGAGTATTAAACTGAGATATGTGCAATATACCCCTTGTTAGTTTATACACTCAAGCACTTGACATTGAAATTAACAATTGTTGTAATAAATAATAACCATAATTATAGATAATGATTATTATTTTTATTAGATCGTAATATTGACTTATTATTATTATTATTATTGTTATTTGGAGAAAAATTGAGAAACGAGTCGAAGAGAAGAAGTCTACTTACACGAGTCATTGGTTCGCGAACGTGAGGGTATCCGTCGGGGCACGGACGAGAAGCGTAAATGTATTCAAACTGGTTCACTACCGAATCCTCGAAGCCATTCTTCTTCTCCGTTTCTCGTGCTCACCCTCGTTTCTCGCTATTCCACTAATAGACCGCCTATTTCGGAATTCCCGAGGCTTTGACCCTTCGCTCCCGAGATCCGCGACTGGAATTCGCAATTTCCACGGCGGAGATGATATTGACGTCAAATTCTGTTTTTTTTCTTAACTATAGAGAACGCAAAAAAATTAGAAAAAAATGTTTTCATAAAATAAATAACGCACGTGAAAGATGAATAAATCGCAATAACGTACAATTTAAATGCTCCCTTTGCGTTTCCACGTTAGTTATATTAATTCATTTTAAAACTACTTTGCATTATTATTCTCGTCCCCGTCGCGGACTCCCTCGGTCCAGTTCTGACAACCAACTTTAATACGCTGTTATTAATAATAATAATTGGCTGCGAAGTTCGCGATATAATTAGGCTGCGAAGCAGCCCGATTACAGTTTTTCTCTGTGTATGAGCGTAATATATTCCAGTCACGCATGATGCCAAGCTTGTTCCAAGCAACCTGTTTCAATCAGTGTGTGTGGACTAATATCGCGTTGACTCATGACATATAATAATAATAATAATAATAATAATAATAATAATAATAATAATGCATTTTTCGACAATATCATCTAGTTTATACCATATCTGATACATCTTTCTATGTAGTAGTCACAACGCTCACATAGACATTCCCAATGGGCCATCGACCGGAGTCCTCCATCCCAAGGTTTTCACCATATTCGGGTGGATTTATTAATTTTTCCTCAGTTTATTAAACTTATTGATGCATTTTCTTATTTTACTATTGGTATGTGCGGATTATGTGCATGCACAAGTATATCAACAATAATAATCATAATTATTATAATGATCATAGTAATCATAATTATGCATTATGTACAGTTTTTCTATGTATAAGTTTCTATTATTGATAATTAGTATTGACACTGAGGCGATGATATCGGTAGCGTGTGAAACCAAGCGTTTGATTCTTATCCACCAGTCCGGCTGTCAATCGGCGTTGAAAAGTAGCTGCAATCACGGGGGCCTCGGGCTTCTCGAGTTATTGCTCGGGTATTCGTGTGACACACCGTTTAATATTGCGCAGCTCGGCTACTCGTCGTGCACACAACAACGAATAATGGACGCACGCACATGCCGATCGTCGTCGGTCACGCGCGCCAGTGTCCTAAATCATGAAACAGGTAGACAGTATCGATGGGGCAATAGATATTAGCGCAGCGATATTATCCATCGTCCGAGATGCGGTCGGCGTTGAATCGTCAATGTCCAGCCCCGAGGGCTGTAGGATCGATCGTCGACGGCAGTAAATTGAAGGGTTTCGGTCGCTGCCATACGGAGCGGCAGTTTATGCTCGATCAACCGGTATGGATCGCGATTGGTTGCATCTTGGACGATTTTTTTTTCCTTACTATTTTTTTTAGACAAAAGTTTTTTTTGACTTTTCACTTACAGAAACACATTTTCATCGCAATCTGGGGCGAGTAAGTGAAAACGGAGGCACATCTTTGGAATTAGCTTATTCTGTGCTTAATTGGTAACAGCAAAAATAGAAAATATTTTTAAAATTAACATTTTCTTAGAACGAATACATTTTTTAAATTATCAAATCTGTTAAGGAGGTTGGAGCGAGTGGTGTTTATTTTGCTTAAATTCGAGACATTCGGGCAAGAATTGCAATCACTTCCCAATGTTATAAATATCTGAAAAAATTCATACTTATTATAGGCACTGAAAAGATTCACTTATTATAGGCACTGAAAAGATTCATTTTGCATAATAATAATTTCAAAATGTTATTAACAAATTGTTGAAAAAAAAATGTTCATCAAAATATGTGGTGACTCAACTTTTTTTGTTATAAAAATGATTCGTTCATTTTTTCGGAATACGTATGAATTTTTTCAGATTTTTATCTTTTTTTTTTATTTTTCATGGTTTTTACATGGAAAAATGTGCAGAAGTAAAAATAAAGATAAAAATCTGAATAAATTCATACCTGTTCCGAAAAGTGAACGAATCATTTTCATTAAAAAAAAAGTTGAGTTACCACATATTTTGATGAACCATTTTTTTTCAACAATTTGTGAATAACATTTTGAAATTATTATTATGTAAAATTAGTCTTTTCAATGCCTATAATAAGTACGAATTTTTTCAGATTTTTATAACATTGGGAAGCGTTTGCAATCATTTCCCGAATTTCTCGAATTTACGCGGAATGAACACCACTCGCTCCAATCTCCTTAAGGCTGCGTACAATGCATTTTTCCCGCCGACGACGAATCGACCTCTTACTTAGCTCCTCGCAACCAGAAAAATAATTTGTTTGACGGCCACCGTTTATTTGGGCCACCGTTTATTTGGTTTAAGTAAAATATCTATTTGATTTAAATAAATATTTATTTCATTTAAGTAACTATTTGCTTAATTGAAATAAATATTTATTTGAGTCAAATAAATATTTTACTTAAACCAAATAAACGGTGGCCGTCAAAATTTTTTTTTTGCTGAGTGCGTTCAAATTTTAATTCTCAAAACCGGATGTGAAAAAAATGGTTTTCCGAAGATTATGAAAAACAACAATATATGGCACTTGTTTCCAGTATAGTAAAAAAAAAAAAAAAAAACCTGTTTCCAAAATAACGGTAAAATATCCTCTGGCGACTCCGGGATTGCCGAAATCAGAAATTAGTTAACTAATTCCGGCTCTCCATCGCCACTGCACAGATCATCAATTGCGAAGTGTTTGCTCTCGTCGTTTCTCTCGATCCCTCTTCTTCCGTACCATCACGGGCGAGCACACAGCCTCCGAAAAGTTCAATTTAGCTCCTATCGTGCGTCTCTCGGGGGGGGGGCAAGGACCGTTCGAAACGCCGCCGCAAAGGGTCTTCTTCGTCGTTTCCCCGGGAAACTAACGAAAGTTACACATTTCGGTTCGTCGTCGATCCGCAGCCCTTTCCGCTCTCCCCTGCAACCTCCGGCTCCGTCGAGCCATGAACCGGAATGGAAAATACCTTGCCGAGTCGGCATTTCGGTTATCTCCTTCTCTTTCTCTCGCCGCTGCAGAGCCATACAGAACCCTTTAGTTACGCCTCGGGAAAACGAAGGAATTCCACCGAGATTATCCGGGGGTCAAGTGGCCGAGGCGGATGGGCCTTACTCGTTTGCGTCTTCCGAATCGTCTGTGTACCGAGCACCCTATCGGCCCCTCGCCGTCCGAATCTGCCGTTGCCTCCAAGGCTTTTTCATTTTAACTTATTCCTTAATTAATTTGGATCGATTTCAATCGATTATTATAATTGCGTCATCAGAATTGTCATGGGGGAAGTGTAAAGGTTGGCATTGAGTGGCTGAGACCACTTAAGGGTAGAGTGACCTTTTTTCGGGCAATTTTGGGCAGCCGTCTGTGTACCGACCACCCGATCGGCCCCTCGCCTTCCGAATCTGCCGTTGAACTTGGAGGCTTTTTCATTTTAACTTATTCCTTATTTAATTTGTCGATCAATCGATTATTGAGAGGTCGAGACCACTTAAGGGTAGAGTGACTTTTTTTGGGAAATTTTGGGTAGATGTGTTTCGACTTATTCCTTAATTAATTTGTCGATCAATCGATTATTATAATTGCATCATCGTAATTGTCATGGGGGAAGGGTAAAATTTGGCATTGAGAGGTCGAGACCACTTAAGGATAGAGTGACCTTTTTTCGACATTTTGGGCAGATGTGTTTTAACTTATTCCTTAATTAATTTGTCGATCAATCGATTGTTATAATTGCATCATCGTAATTGTCATGGGGGAAGAGTAAAGGTTGGCATTGAGAGGTCGAGACCACTTAAGGGTAGAGTGACCTTTTTTCAGGCAATTTTGGGCGGATGTGTTTTAACGGATTCCTTAATTAATTTGTCGATCAATCGATTATTATAATTGCATAATTAGAATTGTCATGGGGGAAGGGTAACGGTTGGCATTGAGGGGTCGAGACCACTTAAGGGTAGAGCGACCTTTTTTCGGGCAATTTTGGGCAGGTGTGTTACCACGAATTTTTTGAAAATGCAAGGAAAAATACAAGGGGTCAAGAATTTTTTAAACGATAATTGTCGTGTTTATTGCAATGTAACTGAGTGGATATTTTTATTGATATTATTACATAATGCAGGCAGTTTTTTGTCACTATATTGAATCCTTAAGGTGGTGCAAGCAATGTTACAATTATATTACTATTATACCGTAGAATATTCTACATAATTATAATTACGTTATAGTTTTATAACTATCTTAAGAAAATAAGGTAAATAGAAAAACTGTATTAAACATTTTTTTTAATTATTGAAAAATGTGATCTTTTGTCGAACTGTCCGTACTTTTTGACCGAACGGTTTCAAATGTACGCGGCGGTTAGTGGGTCAATTTTTACCGGGACAGAGTTCGGTGCAAATTTAGTTTGAGCATGGAATTGAGTAGGATTTCATGGCCCGGGAGCGATCAATCTCCCGATGAGCGAATTGAGCGTCCCATAACAGGATTGCGACAATTTCGATTGTGAAACTCTACGACAATAGTAGCATCGAACAAGCCGCCCCCTCCTCCTCTCCGGTCGAATTTGAGTTCTCTCAATCTAAAACGTTATCCGTTAACCAACGCCCCGGGAGAATTCTGTCGCAAACGATAGAGAAACTTGCGAGAGCGCGTCGTTTCCGTTATACGGACCACCCTCTCTCGCAACTCCCTCTCTCCCCTTCTGACAAATCTGGGATAATCGAACCTGAGGAGGGCGGATCTCGAACGCACGAGCCCGGATTCTCTGCCTATCGTCCGGATAATCGCCACAGTCCTTGACTTCCCTCGAAGGCACTTGACAAAAAAACTATCCCATGATTTTTCTTTTATACAAAATTAAAAGAATCTTAAACAGGAGCATCAACCCTCGGCCCACTTTAAAAAAAATGTTCAATCATTCATAGAAGTGTAAAAAAATGAAAAAATTCTGTGTCCCCTTAAGACGGTGAAAGAAACTTTTGAATGCAGAAAAAAAATCGTCAAGCTTTAACTTACAAAAATCTGACAAAGATTGATCGAGCCATGTTCAATAATAAAAATTATAATAATACGTTGAAAATTATATCGAAGTTCCTCTTGAGACATAAAAAAGAATTCTCCTTGAAATATCGCTTCGCGTTATTCGTCGACCTTTTCTTCCGTCCGGAAATCGCGTCAATCGATTCACCGCAACGTGGCCATTAATTACACGGTGTATTTCACTGTTTGTATTAAGCTCGTAAAAAATCCT
>JAPYZD010004427.1:0-11289 GCA_030522725.1 Ichneumoninae sp. B BG-2022a | reverse complement strand
ACTCGCGAATCACATTTGGTTTCGGCGAATTGGTATTTTTGAAAACTCAGCTACGAGGTGATTGCATGGCCATAAGGTGATGTCTATAATGTTGCTCACATCATATCCGATGCGTCCGATCATGCGCAGCGTTGCGGGGCCGCTTGTTGCAATTGACCCGTGTCACTTTTGTCCCCGGTCTCCCCTACGCCCTTTCGACTCCGAGCCATCGGGACGAGGTGTAGGTATTTTCTATTACAGTACGCTACGGCCGACAGCTATGTGCGGCCCACTAAAATATAGCGGTGCCATTGCGGTGCCGCTGGTCTGGAGAAATCAGTCGTGCAAGAAATTAAATATTACCCTCAACGTGCTGCGCGGCCGTTCCACGGACGGAATTCGACCTCTCGTGAAAGCCCGGCGCGGCCCTTCGGGAAGGCCTTGCAGCAGGGCTGTCAGGATTTCCTGCCAAACCGCGCGGTTTCCGACCGGGCGGGGAAAGTCTCCCCAGGGCATCAGAAACAAATAACATCCCATCGGACACAACAAATAAGAGGACCGCACTCCCGCCCGTGAGTATATTCTCTCAAACGTAAGAGACGAGCGGGATCATTCGATTTGCGATGGTCCCGAAAGATCGGGTCTAAGATTTTTCTTTCTTTTTATTTTTTGCTTCGTGCCATTCCCAGTCTCTTCATGGCCTTATTCGGGATTTATTGAGAACTCGGAGTCGGAATCGATAAACTCGTGCGACATTTTGCGGGCGAAGAGGCTAAGGCGACTGCGCTGAGAAAAAATTAAATAGCAAAAGCAACGAGACTGATTTTTTACCATAAAAAATAGTTTCCGGGCGGAACGTTTACATTTTATATTTACGACAATAACAAAACATCATGATTGCAACCATAATTATAGTTTAATCAATTAAATATATAGGGGAAGCCGGGGCGAAATGGGGACATGTACCCCGTTTTGCCCCAGAAGGTTTTTTTTTTATATCCTTTCAAAACCAGTGCCAATACAATTTTGGTGGGAAAAAACAATGGATCTCTGCTTTTGGAATCGTTTTAGCAGGTTTTATTGCTTAGCGTCCTCATTTTGCCCCGCTCTACCCTATCTATATAGACGTTCCCCCTGGAAACTATTCGCTATAGTAAGAAATACCATCCTTTTCTCAATGTGTTGCGCATGCGTGATAATAATTTTGTGAATGAAATGGCTTCATGGGCAATCTTTTGGCGAATCTTGGGTGATCGAGGATCAACTGTGGCCCAAGAACTTAGCGGCTGAGAGCGTGCGATAGAATACAGCGGCGAGAAAGCGAGTAGGTTGGAAGGACATTGAAGGAGCAGTCTGGGCGCAAATTGAGGCAGAGCGCCCGGGCGTACGGGGATGAGTTTACATATATAAATTACCCGCACCTTGGTCCCGCGCGCTTCTTTGGCTAAAGCGAGGGGAAAAGCGTCCAACTTGTGGAGCAGTTAAAGTGCGCAGCGAAGGCGGCGTCCGGGTTAAGTTTTGGGACAGGCACGATTCTAATTAAAGCCAGTGCCTCTCCCTCACGACTAACCCAGTCGGCAGTAAGTATAGGTACCAATCCTGCTCCTTCCACTCGAACTATCCCCTTGCGTTCCGTCGACGCCTTACGGTTATTGTTGCAATTATCGTCGGGTTGGCCCGCCGGTGCACGCCCAACCAGACCCACCCGCCAGGACCACGAGGACGAAGTCTCGCACCCCCGACTCAACATGCACCCCCGTCAGCGCAGTCGTTCCCGAGCTGTTCAAAAACTTGCGAGCCAACTCTGTTGCTCGGCGAGTAGTCGTTGTTCACTTTTTTGGTTTGCGTATCGATCGCCCTACCAGGCCTTCTCCGGACCTCATCAGGGTCGTCTGTAACGCTCGAAAGTGCGCTAATGAGAGACAGGGACAATACTGACATGGTGTCGGCCAGAGTTAATTTTTTGGTCCACGTATCAATCGACTTACCAGGCTTTCTCCGGACCTTATCAGGGTCCGATTTAACGCTCTAAAGTTTCCCTAATAACAGTGCCACGCAGAGCCAGTATTGGCATGGTGTCGGCCAGTGTTCATTTTTTGGTCCACGTATCAATCTACTTATCAGGCTTTCTCCGGATCTTATCAGGGTCGGTATCAGGTTCTGAAATTTCCCTAATGAGAGTCCACGCAGGGCCAATATTGGCTTGGCGTCGGCCAGTGTTAATCTTTGACTTCACTCATCAATCGACCTAACAGGCCTTCTGCGGACCTTATCAGCCTCCTGCGTAACTCTCTAAAATGTCCCTACTAAAAGTGCCACTCAGGGCCAATATTGGCATGGCATCGGCCAGTACCCATTCAGTCTGGACTCCCACTAGTGTTCCACCAGGTCAATAAACTCGTCATACATTTCCTCTCAAGAGAGTGAGATAAGTTAGAATCTACGATGTAACAGTCTAAAGTACCTACCACCAGACTCTTCCACGATCGTCGATGCCAATATCACTTCTGACAACATACCGCATACCCCTCATCTCATTCCGTTAGTTTCTTCTCGAATTCTTTTTTCATTTCTGGCTCGCTTCCGGTGCAGGCGAAAGTCCCGGGTCTCGCATGTTTCTATCTTTCTCATTCCACTTATTTCCTGTTGCCCCTCGACGTCGACGCCCCCGCGAGAAGTTCCACTTGCACTGGGGAGGCGAAAAGTTTTTCCCACTTTCGACCCCCGCGCTCCCAGCCCAGGCAGGGGGAGATCGCTTTCACGATCCACCGGTGTGTTGCCGCTTCCACCGCCGCTCTCGGGAGGAAATAAAAAGTGGCGAGAAGCCGTGAGCCGACGGGGAGGGCGGGAAAGAAAGAGGAAGTGGCGACAGCATTGCGTCGCTGCGACGCGGACGAAGAGGACTCTTGGACGGCGTGTAAGGGACGAAAGGCGAGGCGCGGGATCGGCCACAAAATTAATCGTGCGACGGCAAGCAAAGCCCGGTAGCGCTGTTGCGTGAGCCCCGAGCAGTCACCACCGACGGAGAGGAGTTTAAATCGAGCGCCGGGAATTGGCGCACCGCTAAAAAGTTTATCGCCGCGGAGCGACGTGCCAGGAGCGTTCGTGCTGGTTCGTCGCGGTCCGAATCGCCGGTGAGTTCGGTATAGTTTGAATCAAAGAAAGGCCGAGAGCGAAGCGGCGGAGGAGCACGAGAGAAAGAGAAATGACAAAAGGACGATGACTGCAGATGGCGGGTGAAACGCGAAAAAGTAAAAAGGATGGAGAAAACGTGTGGAGCGGACATGCCTCGACCGAGGTTGCACCTCGTAAAAGCTTTATATTTATAGCGTGTACAAAATGGGATTGTTATAAGATTCGATTTAAAAGTGGTATGACTCTTCGATATATATATATATATATACACATTCTTTTTTGTTGATCGCGGTGGTCCAATTTTATTTAATGTTCGATTGGAGTTATTCCCGGGTGGGTTTCATTCGAGGACCGAGCCGGGCCCGGCTCGGCTCCGGCAGGGCTCCGATGTAAAGCTTAAAAATTTCTACTTGTTCGCTCCTCTCGGAAACGTCTTCGGGGTCTCTCCGCTTCTCTCTCTTCACTCCAACTTTTTACAAAACATCTGGCGTATGCCACGGGGAGAATTGTAGGCTGCAGTAGTCGTTCGCGCGAGAGACATAACGCGACATCTGTTTGGAATGAGCTTAGGATCTGGGGCGAGGAGCAGCGCCGATGGGAGGAGGGAGCGAACGCCCGACGGGGGACGGGGAGCTTTAGCAATAAGAGAGTGTAGTGAAAGTCTAGCGAAAGGGTAGGTTATGACTTATGACACAGACTTTCCTGAAAATGGCAATTACTAAATTCGCGCCGAATTCTGTCATTCGTTCGTTCTTACCGAAATGAAAAAAATATTAAAAAACAATAATAATAATAATAATATAATAACCAGCGGTTATGTTAGCTCGCGCGCTCGCCGTGTCTGTGTGATCCTTGAGTATCTGTGAGTGTTGGTGAGTATTGGTGAGAGAGAGAGAGAGAGAGAGAGAGAGAGAAAGCGATATTTATTTTATTAATTCACCAATAATTAATCACTGATGAGTATTGATTAATTTATTAATTAATCAATACTCACCAATATTAATTATTAATTAATATTGGTGAGTATTGGCGAGTATTGGTGTGAATGTCCAATCGACATGAACCATATTATTATGTAGATAATATAAATTATTATAAGCCTTAAGATATCTGCATGACTGAATTTCGTCAAGATAACTTAAGTTTGCCCGTCGAAGTTAACTTAAAGGATAATTCTACGAGTGAACAATTCTTTTTTCCTCCCAAAGTCGAGAATTGACAGAGATTTGCCAAAGATAAAATTTGATGTCATGCAGATTTCTTCAGGGTCATAAATTATCAGTATAATACAATTTAAAAAATATTATTTCACCCTTCTCACGCGCACGTTTTTAATTAAGTAGGAATTTACTCCGTAAAGTGCTTTAAAAATAACACCGAGGCGTAATAGTAGCGGGAGTTTGGCTATCCAGTGCAGTGCAGGTGTATTACACGTCTCTACACGGAAGTAGTGTGCCAGTGGGCGGTAGAAAAAAAATCGAAAAAAAACTGAGCCACAGAAATGAAGAAAAGAGACGGCGAACGAAAGAGTGAGTACCAGAGGGGGGAGAAGCAAAAAAAAGGGTAGGTCGCTGTGGTTCGGAGGGAATAGTTTTTGGTGCTGGCCGGCGGGTTAGTGCTCGGTACTCGTTCAAAAGCGCGGTGTAGGAGTGCTCGCGGGCGCAGGCGGTTTAAGAGCAAGAACCAGGAGAGTGACTCGTAGCCTCCGACACCGAGACCGCATTATCCAGTCTGGAGGACATTATCCTTGATGCCGCGGGAGGTACTACGGTGAGATCGTGGCTATACGTGGGTGTGCGGGAGAGGGGTGGAGAGGCGCGCGCTGGAGCACAGGAAACTACGCTATTTCCAAGGTGCGGGGAGAGGGTGGACGCGTAGAACGGTATAAAAAGGGCTGCGCGAACGATCCACCCCCGTGATAAAGGAAACGGATGAATCTCCACCCGTGTTCCCAAGACTCCCAACAGAATCTTCTTTTTCGTCTCCGTTCTTCTTCTTCGCCTATGCGCTCCGTGACTAAATTTGTTTTCTTCCACGAGGAATCTCCGCCTCGCCCCGTCTTGCTCGGGACGCTCGCCTTGCAACGGAATATAATGCGCGTTTACCCTCTGCTCCGGGAAGTATAATGTGAAACACCAGAAAACAGATGACGGCGAGGCGGTGGTTTTTGCGCCAGAGGAATATTGCGGTATCCGTCATCGGCGAGGCGCTGCGAAGGCGGCGATCGGCGTAAGCGAAGCAAAATGCAAAAGTGTACTAAAGTATTCTTCTAACATCGTCGATCTGAGACTAGTGGAGAGGGCATGGATGGAACCAGAGAGAACCGAATGAGCGTCTCAAAGAGAACGAAGAGCGAAATTAAAGCGAGCGGAAGGTAAGGAACGGAAGAAGCGTCGACTGTGGGATTGGATGCAGCAGGAGTCTTCCCTTACCGCTTCTTCCAACCCCGACGTAATCGGCGAGGCTAAACTTTCTCTATAATCCGTCATCGGCGAGGCGCTACGAAGGCGGTGATCGGCGTAGGCGAAGCAAAATGCAAAAGTGTACTAAAGTATTCTTCTAACATCGTTCATCTGAGACTAGTGTAGAGAGCATGGATAGAACCATAGAGAACCGAATGAGCGCCTGAAAGAGAACGAAGAGCGAAATTAAAGCGAGCGGAAGGTAAGGAACGGAAGGAGCGACGACTGTGGGATTGGATGCAGCAGGAGTCTTCCCTTACCGCTTCTTCCAACCCCGACGTAATCGGCGAGGCTAAACTTTCTCTATAAATCACAAAACGGCTTCGTCTCTTGGAAGGTGGGACTGCTTCTGCTTCCACTCTCGGAGACGACTGCCGGTTACCATTGGGCCGAGGTGCGCCGCGAGTACGGGGGGTAAGCCAGCCATGCGCAAGGTTTCATTCGCTCGGTGGACGAAGGTACTCTTTCGACGGAGGAAAAGGGGGCCACGTCGGCGGTGGAGCAAACGTGGAACGGAGAACGTACGCGAATCAGAAACGTCGCGCGCCAGGAATATAATGGATATTAATGTCGCTTCTATGCTGATTCCGTCCACCATTTCCGTCTCTACCTTTTGCTCGTTCCTTCGTTGCCATCTCCGTCCTGCGTAAGCGGTGATTTTCTTCTTATGCGGAAACCGCGTGTTGGATATCCTCTATTCCTATGTTGGATATTCCCCGTCTCGCCCACGGTGGCTCATCGGATCGCGGAAACCGAATCCCACACAGCACAGAGGTTTACTCGAGCTACGTTTCCTTCATCTGCCGGAGTTGCTGTTCCTCTAGTTTACACTCGATGCCCGCGTTTCATCTCTCCATGCACCACTTCCGTTTAACTCCGGCGGTCCTGCCTTGCTCCGACGGCCTTCCCTCTACCGTCCAGATTGCTTCACATTCACGTCGGTTTTCACTCAGTCTCGGGCTCTCATTCCGTACTTGTTCGCGTTTCACTCGATCTCGATCCTCAATGCGAGCCTCGTTCACGTGGTATCCTTACTCCGTTGCAGCTCTCTGCTTAACGTCCAAAGTTTCGATGGGCCAACGTTATTGCACACCATTGCTGCTTCGCCAGCGTACATCGGAATACCGGTATTCAGGACCTGGTTCTTGCGTTTTCATGGTATTTAGATTAATTCGTATGTTGAGAAGAGCAGATTGAAGTGGTGGCGCAAGGGACGCGGTAGACACTGAATGCCGATACAGAGAAAAGCTCCGTACAGCCCAACATCAGCCGGAAGGAACGGTGACTTCCAGACCACTTTTGTTACGGAAAATAGCTTAGATAACCCGATGGGGCCAATGTGACGTCGAGAAGGAATGAAGCTTCACATCTATGTCGGTTTTCACTCAGTCTCCGGATCTCATTCCGTACTTGTTTGCGTTTCACTCGGTCTCACTCTTCAATACGAATCTCGTTCCCATGGTCGCCTTAGCGAAGATAGAGAGGCAAAATGAGACGGTAGGGCGAAACGGGATAACGGGGCAACACGTGATTTTACCAATAACTTTTGGTTGGTGGCGGTTGTGGTAAGTGGGGTAAAACGGGGCATCCAAAAATGACTGGAAAATTGAGTTCTGCCCAACAGTCCCATTTTGCCTCGCTCTTCCCTATTCCATCGCAGCTTTCTGCTTAACGTTCCAAGTTTCGATGCCCAACATTGTCATAGACCATTGCTTCTTGGGCAGCGGACATCAGAATACCGGTATTCAGGACTTGGTTCTTGGATGTTCATGGTATGTAAGTTGCTTTGTACGTTCGGAAGCACAGATCGAAGACGTGGCAAATGGGACGGGGTGGAAGCTCCACGCGGACGCAGAGAAAATGCTCCATACAGCCGGAAAACAAGACTGCAGCTGCAGAGAACCCCGACATCAGCTCGAAGAAACGCTGACTTCGAGAGCATTTTTGTTAGCGAAAATAGCCAGATAACCCGATAGGGCCAAGACGACGTCGAGGGGGAATAAACCCATTGGTATGATGGTTGCCGGGACAGGTACATCACAACAACAAAGCTTACGCCGGGCGTCACGGGCCCCCCGGGTAATTCCCGGTTCGCCAGCAACAGCGGCAGTCACCTTTCCGAGAGTGACAAGGTTGTCACGTCAGAATGCGAACCACCTCGTGGCTCGTCGGGGCTCGGGGACGTCCCGCAGAAGCGACGCTGAACGTCTATTCCGCTTGTTCGTTTGTCTCTCGGCCCTTTTACACACCGTGCCCCCGCACCGGGGGGGCAAGGGGGGGGGCACCTCCCCAGCATCTCACATCTCGCTCTACCCCTGGCGCGACTACTCCGTTACCACTCAGACGTACGGCCGGCGAGCGAAGCTACCCTCCCACGAAGTGTCAGAGTATATTTTGTAATTCAGGGAAAGTTTCACCCTCGGGTCGAAAGCGACGGTGGCGGCGGCCAGGTTCAACCAGGCAGACAGACGAGACGCTCACTCGCGCGAACCACCCCTACCCCCCCCCCCACCCCCCCGCCCCGCCGCTGCCTTCGGTACAACGAGGGTGGAGAACACCGGCGCTGGAGACACTCCAAGATGGAGGAAGGAGGCGGAGGGTTAAACTCTGCTCGAAGTGTATTAGCAAACGTGGCGTTTTAACAGGGCCGCTAACGTTACGAAAGAGTTAATCCAATGCTCAATTCTACTTTCCCGAACGCTCAAGTAGCTTGAATAATCTATTTAGATAGCTGTGTGTGCGTTAATACAACGTTAAGAGGAATATAATGGTATTATCGCGGGGCTACTGTTATAACGATGGTGTTGAATAAATAGGATGGGACGGAGCAAGTACCGATGGGGAAGAGGTGGGGAAAGAGGCTTACTCATTAAACTTTGAGACCCCAATCGTTACTGACTGGCGCGCAATTAATACTCGATGAAGTGAGAACCGTCGGAAATAAATTCGTGTTCGCTTATTTAAAGAAATTACTTTCAGGAATTATTAGTGGGCATCGTAGTAGCGGTTACTCCGAGTTCGACCGTAAGATCAAACTTAAGCACGAGATCAAGTTCGAACTTCAGATACATCTTAAACACGCAATGAAGTTCGGGCCAAACTTCGATCTCAAGAGCGATCTTCAGTTTTAACAAACGTCTTAAAATTCGACCCTCAGCGTCCTTTGGCTCAGGCCACTGTAGTAAAAGGAACATAATGGTATTGTCGCAGGCTACTGTTATAACGATGGTTTTGAACAAACAGGAAGTGACGCAGCAAGTAGCGATGGAAAAAAGCAGATTTAGCATACGGCTAGGTTTGCTTTTTCTTTGGCCTATGGAAAAGAGGTGAAAAAGCGGCTTCGGCCATTAACCTTGAGAATCTGATCGCAACTGACTGAGCAGGTAATATGAAGCCAGAATGAAGTCAGAACTGACGTTAGTAAACTCGTATTCGCTTGTTGAAAGAAAAAACTTTCAGGACTCATTACCGGGCATCCTAGCGCTTACTCCGTGGCGAGTACAACATTTGTCCTGCAATGGCAATCTCGTTTCTTTCCTCGAAAAGATTACACTTAGCCGACGATTGCGAGAGAGTCTCCAGGGTCGTGATGGGATTACAAAGTAATATTCATTGCGAATTTCCAAACACGGCTTTTAGTCTCATCTCAGTTCGCCATCCCGTAGCATTCTTTTGTCTTGAGTTTCCGTGAACACTTGCGGCTAGGTTTGCTCAGGGTCCTTTGGCCCAAGCCCACCCCAGCGCTAAGCTCGTTTCGGTAATTTTATCGTCGGTCCGCCAGCCTGGCACTCTCGTTCTCTCGGTCCCTTTGCTCCTTTGCGACAACTAATTTATTTGGTTAAGAAGAGAAAGGAGTGCAGAAACGGTATGGTTAGCCCGCGGAGATAAAGAGAAGACGGGGAAGGTGGAAAGCGCAGGGTGTAGCACCGAGCTGAGCACAAGCGTTGCCAGGACCGCGGGCAAGGTGGATCATGGAATATAGGTACGAAAGGGCTCGCACGGAGAATCGATGGAGCTAACCCGGCAAGCCCTTTATCCCGGAAATAGTACACGTCTCCGCTCTACTTTACGGCAGGGTAAAGTTTTCCTGCAGCGGATTTCCAAACAACGTTCGCTGTTTAGACCTCGGAAATGTTATTAAATTACCGCATCGCATGCTACGACTGGCAACTCTGCGAAAAATAAATAAGAGTCTGCGTACATCGTCATATTTATAATTTGCCTTGAGGGAGGTTTCTACTTTTGTTTTTTCTACAATACGACGAAATACAAACGTATAGGATAGAGCGGGGTAAAATGGGGCAACGGGCAATACGGAGTTTTTGGGCAAAACGTCATTTTCCAATAATTTTTGAATGCCCGAATTCGCCCTATCGAATACATCAGGCTTTTCTGCCCAGTTTTGCCACCTTGTTCGATCCAAAAATTATTTGAAAATTTAGTTTTGCCCAAAACCCCGTTTTGCCCCGTTGCCCCATTTTGCCCCACTCTCCCCTACACATTTCGTCCCTGCAGGTTCGAATTCGATTCAACGTGTTGTCCCTAAAAATCGCGGAACCTTCGACTAGAAAAAAATACCCGAAATCTACTTTGCACGCGATTGAGCCCCTTCCGTCTGTCGCGCAAGGGGCTCGTCGGAGTTCCACTATTCGATTGTACAACGTATATAGGACCAAATTTCATCGCAATGAAGCCGCGCACGGCGTAAAGACCAATTTTTCTCTTCCCCGCCCGAGGCGAAGAGAAGTGAAATTGGGAGCGAGAAGAACGTGTTGTATTGATGGTTCGTCCCGACGATTCCCGTTATTTCGTCACCGATTATCGAGTAGGCACGACGGTCCGCGCTGGTCCATTCGCCGGGTCGGAACTCCTGCGATTCTGCGAAAGCAGACATGAGACCGCCTTTTCGTAACAGGTTTATCCCGAGCTGGAGATTGAAAAGTTGTCTCCAATGTAGTGGAGCGACGACACGACCGATCGCAGAACTGTTGGACGTGCGCGTAGGTTTATAGAGGGGACGGGTCGAGGGTTGGGACGAGTCTGAGAACCGCTTTCGCGAAGTCGCGAAGTAGACGGCCGGGAATACTTCGTCGAGTAGCTGACGGAGTTAGCGCGGAAAATGGAAAAGGTTGAAAGACAAAGATGGGGAGACGGTGGGGTTACTGCTAGTCGGTGAGACGCGACGAAAATCCCCGAGATGAGAAAGAACAAGAAAGTGTATAAAGCTGGAGATGAGATATCAAAATTGTTTTAAAGTTCCGATCGAGTTGACGAAAGACCCAGACGGCCAACGATTTTTGATGGGCAGGGGAGAGGATCGAGCGACGACGGCCGATTCGCTTTTGGGGATGTAGAGGGTGATCCAGAACCGCCGGAAGTCATGCCAGTGGCATATTCCTCGCGACGAGGGTATGCGCAGATCTGTCTCCTCCACCCACCATAAAACGCCAGTAAAATATAAACGAGATCAAAAATAATTTCACGAAAAATGTCGTCACGTACGAAACTTGAAATTCTAATGATCCGCGGCATCGTATGTGTTTACGAAAAGCTGGGAACAGCGAGAGCCGCGCGATAGCTCGAAGCGAATGCTCGCCTCGCACGATCCGCGAGCACGCGGTAAAAGTCACCGGGGGTGTAAGGCTTCATGATTTACGGTAAAGCGCGCCACTGCTGTATACCACTATAGTAATGGGTTTCTTCGTGTTCCGGT
>JAPYZD010004426.1:0-11521 GCA_030522725.1 Ichneumoninae sp. B BG-2022a | reverse complement strand
TTTTTTTAATGAAAATGATTCGTTCACTTTTCGGAATACGTATGAATTTTTTCAGATTTTTATCTTTATTTTGACTTTTGCACATTTTTCCATGTAAAAGCAAGAAAAATCAAAATAAAGATAAAAATCTGAAAAAACTCATACGTATTCCGAAAAATGAACGAATCATTTTTATTAAAAAGAAAAGTTGAGTTATCGCATACTTTGGTGAACAATTTTTTTTTTCAACAAACATTTTTTAATTATTATTATGCAAAATGAATCTTTTCAGTGCCTATAATAAGTATGAATTTTTTCAGATTTTTATAACATTGGGAAGTGTTTGCAATTGTTGCCCGAATTTCTCGACTTTAGGCAAAATGAACACCACTCGCTCCAACCTCCTTAAGCTACCAATGCTCGGAGGCATTCGAAGATTTCTGCAGTCGCCAGTTGGTGAAGACCAATTTTTTTCTGTGCATCAAATAATGTTTTTAGGTACGATGACAAGTGTTAAATTCGATTTATAATACTTAAATTCGGAATAAATCGAATGTGCACATGAATGTCCGACGACTCAGACGCGTCCGGGCAGTGGTACGGTTACCTCATTGCTCGTAGTCGGAAGCGGGTCGGCAATCGATCGTTTTCATTCCGCGTCTTCCCGACGCCCCCCGCACGCTCGACGAACATAGTTGCGCAACTCTTCCAGCCACATATTTAGTATTGTTCGAACTGAATAGTCATTTATTGAATACTGGATCATGTCATCCATACAACATGTACAACTAAGAAACCGTGAGTCTCAAATGAACAATGAAAACTTACAATATATTTGTTTTTTTCGATAAGCTTTTTTTTCGCTTAATAAGGTTGTGTTGACGGAAAGATAAGAATTTTTCTTCTTGTCGAAGAAACAAAGTAGCGATCGAATGGAGAGCAGCGATCTTCGGCGTCGTCGGCTCGTCATCCCCGCGTACGGTTCTCAGTCGTGACGCGAAGCGATCCCATTATAATCACCGTTGACATTTTTTCTGCACACATGGTAAACACATACATTAATAACAATATAATGTAGTTCAATGAAAAATAAAGATAGCGGAGCGTTATTGTGATACAATTTACGGTATAGTCAAGTAAAACGAGTGCTAAATTTTCACAATTGTTTATACAAAATATTGTGCATTTATCAACAGTAGCGGAAGTGGATTTGTATCACTGCATGGGTCGACAATCAACGGAAATGTTGATAACGATGTTTTTGCAAATACGTAAACTGACAAATGTAATAAATGCATACAATTTTGCATAAGCATTTATAAAAATTCATTTATAAAATGGATTAGCATTTTATAAATGAATAATTTTTATAAATAATTATATTTATAAATGAATCATTTTATAAATGAATAATTTTTTCTCAAAAGCATTTATAAAATGGATAAGCATTCATTTGACTAGTGTGCCCCGTAGTAACTACACTGTTAAAAAAAATAGTAAATTTAATGCACCGGACTGGAAGTTTTACTGCAAAAACTCGCACATTCAATTTACTATATAATTGTGATGAAAAATTAAAGTACTTTTCCAGTGAATTTAAAGTGTATTGGAATAAAAACTACTTTTATAGTAAAATCGAAGCAAATTATTAAAAGTAAAGTCTTTCCAAGCTTTTCAACATACTGACGTTAACTTGTCATCGCAATTGTGCATGAAATTTAATATAACGAGTTTATGCATAAAAACTTCCACGACGAGTACATTGAATTTCGCACAAATTTTTTTTACGGTCTATCTTAAGTCAATAGAGTGCCAAGGTGTCGAAACAATTGTTTGCGCACGTGTTAACTGGCCAGAAGAGCAGGGCAAAGCGGGTCGCGTTTTATGACTTTTTTTCCGTGTGCACGAAAGAACGAACTTTCGTCCGAAACAGAGAACACGCTGCCGTTTCGACCGGCTCTTCTACTGCTGATGATTATCCGAGCAGCCGAATCTCTCGAACGGGCCCAGTCCGACTAATCGTAATTATATGACATTTACCATTTTTTTTACCTGCTACGGGAGCGTGAAATCGATCGAGACTTTGATCGACGGGGCGGTGGACTCCTGTCTTTGGAATCGGAGCGTCCCTTGCTGCTGCGTGGCTTGTCACGGGCGTTGGCGCCGCTCCTGCTGCGTGACCGGCTCCGAGACGACGAACGCGAGCGAGAACGCTTGCTGCGTGAACGTGAACGGGAACGGGACCGGGACCTCGAGCGGGACCTACGAACGTTTATATGCCTCGTGTCAATAATAAGAATCTGTCGATAATGCCTAACGACAATTTTATACTACATAGTCAAAAAACCCACTGTTATCACTTTGTTAGTGTACAATTATATTTAATTAAAAAAATGAAAAAAAAAAACGAACAAATTCTAACGACGAATAAGGTTTACCGGTCGCGTCGGTCCGACAGAAAAACAGAAAAAAAGTAACGAAATATTAAACGAACACCTGTCCGCGCGCTCTCGACAATCGTCATCCACGACAGCTCATGGATCTATTTTAATTATCTTTTTCAATCGTCTGTAACAACCGATATCATTTTTAGTGCCCGCGGTATTTTCATCCGTATTTTATCAGTTTTAATGCACGATAGTTAATAGTAATAACGATAATAATAGTGGAAAAGTAATTAAAACGCCTGCGAGGTATCGAGGATCGACCGACTGCGAGACGCGATTCGGTGGCAAGCCAGTAAGAGAAACTGTATTCGAAATCTATGAGGTATTCCACACCGAATCGACCTGAGTCTGACCCTTCACGTCTTGGATTTGGCCCGCGATTTTTTAGTTGAATGAACTGACTCTTAAAAGCACTCGGATATTTTTTCAGATTTTTTCAGATTGGTTATTATTATTTATCATTGAAAAAAGGAATTTATTCATCGTCACAATATAAAAATCTGAAAAATGATGTGTCACAAATAAGAATTTTTTAAATTTGGGACGGAGTCGGCCGACATCACCTTCTATTTTTTCGATTTTTATTTATTCGAAAACACACGAAAAAAAATGAGAAGAAAAAATCAGTCGATTATCATGATTGCATGCCCATTTTTATATGCAACATTGGATTTTTGAGAATTTTCTTTTTTTCATGAAAAAAAGCAAACCGTTTGACACAATCTGAATAAATTCTGAAAAATGAAGAATTGCATGTAAAAATGATCAAGCGATAGCCCACAAACGACAGATTTTTTTTCTATCTTTTTAAACTGTTCTTGTCCGAAAAATAAAATTGAAAAAAAGGTGACGTCGGCGCACTCCGGCTCAAATCATAAAAATTCGTATATGATATATGATTTTTCAGAATTTATTAAGATTTTTTAATCGTCCCGATGAACAAATTCCTTTCGTTTAATTATAAACAATTACAATCTGAAAGAATCTAAAAAAATATCCGAGTACTGTTGAGAGTTAGTTAAACCATACAAACCAATCGCGGGTCAAATCCAAGATAAGAAGGGTCAGTCCCAGATCGATTTGGTACGAAATACCTCGCATACATTTCCATATATATATACATATATATATATCCGCGTAATACTACCTATTGTGAGAGATTATCATTTATTTTAAGTACCATCGTTATCGGGTGGCTCTATGGCGCAGCGATCTCGCACGTAGCACAAGTATCACGCGATGGCAATGCCAGAATGTGGGGAGAACGGTCGAGCACTCGGCGCGAGGTGGATGATAATAGCGCAAAGATCGGATGAACGTGGAACGGTCGAACGGTCGACGATTCGCTAGATATCAGTCTAGACGAAGGGATGCTTTCTCTTTATTTTTCTCTCTCTCTCTCTCACTCTCTGTGACAAACGACGTTGACAACGAAGAGCTGTGCCGAACGAAGAGGAGCTGGAGCTAGCAGAGGTGTGCCATCGTTCGTGCCACCCTAATTCTCTTTTTTGTTTTTTTAAATTAATTTTTAATTTTCTTTCTCACTCTGTCTAGGGCGATGAGAGAGTGAGAGACCACACACGCACGCAGCAGTCTGTAGAAGTACCGGAGTGCGTTGATGCAGGACTTAGAGACACACGTGTGGAGTTTGCAGCAGTGTGCCATCTCTCGCTTTTGCGCTCTGTGTGTTTCTCTCGCCGTTCATTCTCGCAGCAGAGTGCAGTAGGAAACCCGAAGTAGGTGGGTGCTCTACGCTGTAACTATGCAATGTGTGTGTCGCGAAGTGAACCCAGGACGAATCTCGCGAGAATCTCAGTGGCAACCGGGCGAGCAACACACATTTCTCATGTGCATGTCTGTTCAGCCCCATCTCCTATAAATAATTGGCAGGATTACATTGGCAACGTCCTCTCAACATATTTTCTCTGAGTTGACTTTTAATACTTTTTTTTTTAGCTTTTTCTTTGCTTTCGGGATGTACCTCTCATTACTCGCCAAGACTGATTGTATCTTTGAGGAAAAAAGTTCCCTTTTTATGCGAAAACATCTTTAGCGAGAGACGTAAATGAAAAGCTTTTGGGGCAAGATTCTCCATCGGGATGATATTCGAAAAGAATATCACCCGTAGAAAATCAAGACCTTGGGGCGGATCATCGAAACTCACTGTAAAGTGTTTGAGTGAATGGGAACAAAAATAAAATAAACTTTTTCGAGCCGATCATTGAAACTACCAAAGATGTTTTCACATACAATTTCAGCGAGTACACTCACTGGTGCTGTCTACTTTAAATATATATATATTTTTATATTTTTGTAATAATAATTATCATAGAAGGTGGATGCTATACTGCAGCAACATAGAGCGTCGCTTTCAACTTTAGACTACGTATATATATTATATTATATATATATAATCTTCAATAGAACTCTATCTCACTCTCTCTCTCCCTCTCTCGACTTACCAATTCCTGCCGAGAACTCTATTCTCTCCGGTATAGTAAATCCTAACAAATTTTCTTTTTGTACCTTGTGCAAAGAAAGTTCCACTTTTCATGCCTGTTGCGAGTGACGAAAGCGGCGCTTTTTAGTAACATGCGTGAGAAAAATACTGCGCATGGGCAGAATTATACAAGTTACTTTTTTGCGCAACTTTTTTCAAACTCCAACTCATGGTGTTCGATTAAAAATGCTGTATGAAATTTAAGGACATTCAACAACAATTTTGGTACATTTTGACGGTAGATTGGGACATTTATAAAAAATGAAGATATGCATATTGTGCACAACAAACGAAATCCCATTTAGTCCAATAATGGTTTTTGTTGAATCAGTTACAAAAAAAAAAAAAAAAAAAATTCACTGTTCAAGAATGTACGTATGTTCTCAGTGAAACTGAAATATATATTCTTTAGGATATTCACTGAACATTGTGAAACAAGTTTAAGTTTACAGGGATATAAATAATTGAAGAATATTTCCGGAAAGTCGGAGACTTCAAGGCCCCCTGAAAACTACGCAGCTACTTTTTCGCATAAATTTTAGATATCCTAATTATTTTTCGGCACGTTTTTGCCACGCTGCAGGTACAAAAAGTGGTAGATTTTGTGCACTTGTTACAAAAAGTATTATGCGTCACTCGCCCGAAAAAGCAGTCTTACGACGACAGTTGGCAAGTAATTAGCAACCTCGCACAGCAAATTTGCAAACTCTCTCGAGAAAACCACCTTTTCGCACTAGCGTCACAAACTGCTATATTCTTTATTTTTTCTATAGTAATTTTTCCACAAGCTAATAAACGAGTGTCCAAAAAGCATGCGTACCTTCGCTTGCGACTACTTCTGTGCCTCGGACAGTCCCTGGCGTAGTGGCCGCGCTCTCCGCACTCGTAGCATCGATCCTCTGGATGGAAGGGTCTTCCGGCGGCGCGTCTGGACGATCCTCTGTCGCGCAGGCGTTTTCCGTTCGAGAGTTCGACGCGTGCCGGACGTCCGCATATAGTTCGTCCGTCGAGGCCCCTTATCGCGTCCTCGGCGTCTCTGGCGTCCTCGAACTCGACGAACGCGAAGCCGGGCGGGTTTCTCGCGACCCAAACGTTCCTCAACGCCCCGTAGTACGAGAAAGCGTCCTCGAGCTCCTGTTTCGTCGCGTTGCTGCCCAGATCGCCGACGTAGACTTTGCAGTCGGAGGGATAACGAGACATCTGAAAGGATGCGCGACAAAAATTTTTCCTCCCGCTCGTAACCAACAAAACACATCGAGAGCGATACGCATCGTCATCGGGTCGGGCGAGATCGAGCGGGGCGCCCGCCGCGCGACGTGCGTATCGAAATAAACGAAATAATAAAAAAAGAAAAAAAAAAAAAAAACTGATCAAGCAATGCGGAGAATTAATATAAAACGTTACCTTGTTCATGTTTCGTGTGTGTCGGTTATTCGGCCTTCCGGCCCGATCGGATATTAGCGAACAAAAGAACGACGAATTATTAAGACTGTGGTCGATACGCACTCGATGTTGGGCGAAACTTTTATATTATTTCATTAGCCGAGCGGAACAACGCGTCTCTCTGGGCTCTCTCGATACTCGATGAGCCGGCCCGTGCGTGCGTGTTATGCGCGCACATACGTGTGTATATGTGGTTTTACGTATAGCTCCGCCAAGACGTATAATATGCCATCCAGCATTCGTCTATCGATCTCTGACGATAGGCGGTCGTCGTCGGTTTTCCGCGGTAGTCGCGCTTGGTCGCGCTCGTCGTTTGGCCGCAGCGTCTGTCTCACGCGCGCAAATAGGGCGGCTCGGCTCCGCTCGGCGAATAGTCGATAGCGGTAGCGGTTGTCTGGCGTTGTGTTATCGAGAGACAGAGAGGGGGGGGGAATGTACGAAGCGGCGCGGGGGCGACTCGAAAACGACGCCGATACCGACGCCGTGTTGTTCCGAGCGGCCGAATCGACCACGCACACACAAACACGAAAGAGAAATGACGTTTTTCGGCGGACGAGGGAACGTCGGACTTTTCTTTGGTCGGGCGTTGTTTATCCTCGTTTTTATTTATTTTTAATGATTTTTATTATATCGTATATCGTCTTACCTCTGCGTCTTATCTTCTCCTCTCCGCGCGTTTACTGTCGGTAACGAAAATGATCGGCCTGGAATTTAAGAGGGCTTTGAGTTACATCGTCTGCTCGGTTAACGTTTGGACGCGACGAAAGAAAATAAAAAAAAATCGTGATTGAAAACGAGTCGCGAGGAGGAGACACGAAGCACGCACTGGGATAATACTCTCTCTGCCGCCACGAGAAAACTCCCACTCTCCCGCTCTGACGGGTTGCGATGCCAAGCGTGCGAATCACCGGTGACGATTTCAGTTACCAACTGACTAAAAACAAAACTGTATCGGCCCCTGGCGTCGAGGCGACGTACGAAATTGGTGAAAAAAATGCGCACGCTGATTTAAGGAGGTTGCAGCGCTTCGCACTAGTCAAATGAGTGCTACGTTTTGAAAGTCGTTTGTACAGACTTTTAATGATCGATTCATTATAGTGGATGGTTATTTGTACTGCTGCGGATATCCTTAACGCAGAAAAACATTAATTGCAAGAGACTTGCAAAAACATTTAACTGGTTTGCGCTAAATTTCGTCAAGTGCGAGAAGCGTGCGAAAAGTACGAAATGTATGTGTAAAGGCCGAGAAGCGTGCATAAAGTGCGAGAAGCGTGCGTAAAGTATGGGAACCGTGCATAAAGTGCGAGAAGCGTGCGTAAAGTACAAGAAGGGTGCGTAAAGTACGAAAAGTATGTATAAAGGCCGAGAAGCGCGCATAAAGTTGCGAGAAGCGTGCGTAAAGTATGGGAACCGTGAGTAAAGTACAATAAGCGTGCGTAAAGTACGAAAAGCGTGCGTAAGGTACGAGATGCGTTTTTTCGCGAAATGTCTACGATCTCCGAATGCCGTTCATTGCCGTTTTCGTTACCGTCTGAGTCTATTTTACCTCGTCTTAAGGTGAAGTGAAACACATTCTCAGTCGCTTCTCGCTCGTAAGCCAACTCGGCTATCGTCCTCCCACTCCTGGCTCCGTCACGTGACTTTCACTTCCCCTTAACGAACCGGGCGCTGCATCAGTTTTTCTTTTGTTTCAAACATAACAAAAAAAAACGGTTGATTCGGGTAACGTACACGTATCCGCCTACGTCGATGTTCGTTACACGTATGTCGAAAAAAAAACACTAGATAGCAAGAGGCATTCTCTCTAACATTCGTGGCGTTATCGGGTGCAAAGGCAGGTGGCGAACCTGCGGACTACCGACATCTGGAGAACAGCTGACCGATGACACCCCCAGCATCATGGCCGCCGGCGGTGGTGGAGCGCCCCTTCCCCCCACTCCCCCCGTCCACCAATTAGGAGCCTCCTGATAGGAGCCGAGAATTTGCCAACGACATGGCCAGTCCGAGGAGTCAGAGAGAAATGATATTTATGCGGTGAAATAGAATATCTGTACGATTACGATACACAGTCGTAAACAGGAAGCAAATCTTCTTTTTTTTTTTCGTCACTCACTTCGCTCGCGACACATCTTGTCGCTGACGAATGTACATAAAACGGACGAATTGTTTTTTTTTCGACTTTGAGTTGTCGCGGACAGTGAGTTAACCCCGTACTTGTAACCCGCGGCACCGTTCGGTTTCGAGTTTCGTTGTTGGGTTAAAACGAAGGAGCGAAAGAGCCGGATAATCGGGAGGGTTTTTTGCAGTACAACCGCAGATGGAAATAGCATCGAGGAGTTCGACGAGCCGTCCCTCGTACATGTCTCACGGGTTAAATATTTCGTTATCGTTACTCTGTACGGAAAGCAATAATTGGGAGATGAGAGAATGATGCCGATAAAGGATAATCAGGATGTGGCGTGCTTCCTGGTGACAAAGCACTCCTGGAAGGGAAAGTAAGTAGGCGTCGAAGCAGTAAAACTTCGGAGCTGGGTGGGCCCTGAATCGTGCTGGTCCGCTGTGCCGATCACTGTGCCCGGCCAAGTTCTCTGTGCACTGTTTTCATTGTCGTACTTTTCACTGTCATATGTTTCATTGTTATGTGTTTCATCGTCATACGTTTCATTGTCATACGTTTCATCATCATACGTTTCATCGTCATAAGTTTCACTGTCATAAATTTTATCATCGTACATTTTGTCGTCATACATTTAGTTGTCATCTGTTTTGTCGTCATATATTTTGTCATCATACGTTTGGTCGTCATACATTTTGTCATCATACGTTTTGTCGTCATACGTGTTATACATTTCATTGTTCATATGTTATAAATCCCACGAATGTATGAAAAAAATACCATGAAATTTTTTAAAATTATATATTTTTTTTTTTTAGATACAAGAGGATATTTTCCATCGGCTCCATGGGGATAACTACATACAATCCGAGTAGCCTGGAGGTGACGAACAAGTGGGAGTACTCCGATTTCATCAGTGTACAGCCTACTAACAGAAATCAGATGGGCCTGCACGAATTCAGCATAACTATGCGCAAGGAGCGCAAGGTTGATACAATGAAGTTCAGTTCGGAGCACAGGTCTTATCTGCTGACCGAGGCGCTCAGATTTAGAAATCAATTCGCCGAAAAACCCAAGGAAGTTTTGGTAAGAGGCGGAATCGGAAATCGGGTCTGGCTTTAATTTATTGTGCAGGAAACAAAAATTTACTGCAATTCTCCATAGGACTTTGAGTAAAAATATCAAATGCTCTATGTATTAAAACGACCCTTTTCGGCGTCTTTGACATATTGAATAATTAATTTCACCTCAATTTTGTATATTATATTTAATATATTATAAACTGCTAATAACTTTTTGTAAAACATTCTGTTTTAATTATGAAATTTTTCAATGCATAAATGTATGGATAGAAATATTCCGTAATGAAAACAAAATATTTCGCAAAAAGTTCTTAACAATTTACACGGCAGTGATAAGAATCTTTGAACAATTGTCTTAAATTTTGTCCCGATACAGAGATACGAGGCGTACAAGCACCACTGGTCGGACACGCGGCTGCCGGTGGTGTTGGAGGTGACACCGTGCAGTCTCGATCAACTGGACACGGCCACGAACATGCCGCTGGCGAGTTACTACTACAAAGATTTCGAGGGCCTCGCGACGATCAAAGACTGCGCCGATGGATTCGTGATCGTGTGCGGGGGATTCGGGCGTTTGCATCTGTTCGCCTCCGAGCACATGGACGAGATAAAGAGAAAGGTCGTTGAGTCGGCGATGACGAATCTCGGTATAACGATAAAGGTCGTCAATCAGCCGTTCAAGCTCGAGGAATTCATTGGTCAGAGATTGGGAAAATTCAGCGGCGACGAGCACATCACCAGCGTATCGGAATTCACGGTGCACAAAAATTCGTCGAGACACTCGGAGCCCCAGAGACGCACGCTGTGTCTGTCGGACACGTGTTTGCTGGAGCGAGATCCGCAGACTTACAACATATGCACGCTGAGGCCGCTCTCCGACATATTCGCCCTCGTCCGAGATTACGCGAATCCCCAGTTGTTCACGATACAATATCTGAACGGCGAGACACGGAGCTACATGGCGACCGACCGAGACTCGTTGCTCGCGTCCCTGCTGGACGGTGTCAGAGCGTCCGGAAACAGGGACGTGCACGTGACTATGAGTCCCGTAGCGCGAGGCAAGAGACTCGGCCCGCTTAATTTACCGGTCGACGAGGAGGTTGAAACTTTTCATCTAAAGTTCATCCAACAGATTCCTGGCACTCGGACCTTCGCCGAGATATTGGAGAGATTCAACGCCAACGTTCCGTACAGCGGACTCCATTACTCTCTCACCCAAGACGTAAGAATCGTTTCGATTTCGCTTCCATTATCCATTTTATTTCCAAATTTTCACAAATTTTAAGGTAATATGGCTAAATTACTTTGAAAACTTAGCACTCGTATGACTAGTGCGAAGTGCTCCGACCTCCTTAAGGAGGGAGTCTCGCTGAGCGCTGACTTCGCGTAAGTTCGACAACAATAAGAGAAAATTGCAAGTACTTCTTGATGGTGTAAAAGTCTGAAAAAAATCGTGTATACTAAAGGTACTGAGAAGATTAATTTTGCATAATAATAATTGCAAAATGTTATTAACAAATTCATTAAACAATTAATTGGTTAATAAATTACCCGGCAACAAAACTTTTTTTTTTATGAAAATGATTCGTTTATTTTTCCGAATACGTAAACTTTTTTCAGATTTTTAAGTAATCGTTCATTTTTTATTTTTTTTTATAGGACAAAAATCAACGATTACTTAAAAATCTGAAAAAAATCATACGTATTCAGAAAAATAAACGAATCATTTTCATAAAAAAAGAAGTTTTGTTGCGGGGTAATTTGTTAACCAATTAATTTTTTGATGGTTTTGTTAATAAGATTTTACAATTATTGTTATGCAAAATTAATCTTCTCAGTACCTTTACTATACATCATTTTTTTCAGATTTTTACACCATCAAGAAGTACTTGCAATTTTCTCTTATTGTTGTCGAACTTATGCGAAGTCAGCGCGCAGCGAGACACCCTCCTTA
>JAPYZD010004425.1:0-24295 GCA_030522725.1 Ichneumoninae sp. B BG-2022a | reverse complement strand
TGCTCACTTCATATCCGATGCGTCCGATCATGCGCAGCGTTGCGCAGCCGCTTGTTACAATTGACCCGTGTTACTTTTGTCCCCGGTCTCCCCTAGTTTCGATAAAAAAAATCTTCGATAGGGACGAACTTTGCGACGCAGAGCAAACACTAGCGACCCGCGCTACAAAATTATTGACAAACAAACTGTCATCAACAATTGACAAAAACAACTGCCATCCATAATATAACATTACTATAATAACGAATCATCTATCCAACAAATTCCAGAGAATTCATCCCAAAACAAATCTAATTAGCGACCGCGGCTTTACGGTCGCCAATTGGGTTGCCTTTTCGCCCGCACTTGTCTTGACGTAGAGCTCTACGGTAATTTTGCGATTCTTGTATCAAAGAAGACCAGATCTACAAATCGCTGTAGGAACTTTTCTAGACCGGTTAAAACAACGAACTTAGGTTCAATCGCTTTGTTTCGACGAACCCAACAAGATAAGACAAGTGTCATTTTGATGCCCCTGCCAAGTCCTTCGAAGATCAGCCTGGCTATTACAGGCCGGAATTCGGCCGCTCCGCTCACGTATCCTGCTCGGAGCCAATTGAAGATCCGGCTGACCTGGTCGACGACCGAATCCTCCATCCACGCTTCTCGTTGCAGTGATTTCTGCGACGTGATGTGGTTGAGGCCGATGCCTGCCTCAGCCGAGTCTCGCCGGGGGAGGATAGAACCTTAATTGCGACCGTGGCAAACATTTGCATTTCAAGTGGCCTTTGCTTGCCTGCATAATGTTTGACGCAGGGAGAAGCGCGCCCTTCTAGGCTCTAACGTACTGTACTTATATATAGCGCAGTACGACGAGCAAGTGCTGTATAGCACTCGGGAATTTGGCGTGGGGCGTTGAGCGGGGGTTTGGTGGGAGGGAAAGCTGTTGGTTGCGTATATGTATTAACTTGTGCTCGGCAGAACACACGTGCCGGACGCTCTAACCTACTGCATATGCTAAACTACCGGCTGCGCTATATACAAAGGGAGTTTCAATTGTATGCACTCGGAATATGCTTGCACACCTCCGCGCATGCGCAGCGTGCTTCAACGCGGGTTGCGTGGACATAAATATTCAGGATTTTCGGTTTTAACGGATCATCCCGTGGCGATGGTAATTTTTTTACCATGGTTCTGACAATGTTCGAACCAATGGTTGGGAGGCTTTGCAGGATTTTAATTATCTTGAACAAAAATAAATTCTGCAGGCTCGCTCTAGCTACAAATTGGCGCTTCATTGGGATTTACTGTCTCGAGGCGATGCTAATTTTTGTTGGCACACTTTTGACAATATGCGAACCAAGCATCTTGAAGTTTGGGACGATTTTAATTATCGTCCGAAACATCGAAAACGGTTGGTTCGAATATTGTCAAAAGTGCCGCAAAAAAAAAATTAGCTACTAATAAGTAATTTACTAATTAATTAATTAATCAAATTGAATCTATTAATTTAATAATTCATGATACTAATAATTTTTCAACTGATGATCATTAGTTGAAAAAAAATCTGCAGAGTTGTTCTGGCTACCAATTTTCACTTCATTGAGTTATCTTGAGTGAATGCAAAAAAAAAAAAATCTCACGGATCTAAAACAACTTCGGAGTGTTAACATCGCGATAAGGACCGCACAAGCTTTCGCCAGCCGTCCCTTATCAACCCTCCGACGCAACGCTCTAAAATTTTCACTACGACAAAAAACCTCAAGCAAAATGCATTACCAAAATGTAGGATCTCGTAGGGAAACTTTCCGGCTTCCGCAAAATGCCAACATCATTGAAACAGCGAAAAAAATTCTCCGACTAACGAAGAAGCCGGCCCTAGGGCGAGAGTCGGAGTGAATTCACCGGCACGTACGGTCGCAGAGTGCGCAGAATTAAAAAAAAAATAAAAATTTTAAAAAAGATTTTTAAAAATCTTGCTACATGTATACGATGGACCGTCGAGTATCGCGAAAGAGAGTTCACTTGAAGCTCGAATATAGTGGAGTTAAAAGTACGGGGCATAATAGCATACACGCTCGCAACACACATATACACATATACTCATGTACACGTGTACACATGTACACATGTACACATTTACACATTTACACATTTACTTACACATTTACACATTTACACATTTACACATTTACACATTTACACATTTACACATTTACACATTTACACATTTACACATTTACACATTTACACATTTATACATTTACACATGTACACATGTACACATATACACATATACAAACATCCATATATGAGGCGCGAGAAGTGCGCGACAGCGTACGACAGCGCGAGTTGGAACACCGGACTGCTGCGTTGCGTTTTCACCCCATATATATATATATTCACACGTGTATACGTACATACGTATGTATAATTTACCAGAGTTGAAGCAAGTACAACGAGCTAGTGGGTACTCTCGGTTCCACCATCACGTTCAACCCTGCATCATATTGCGATATACTGTGCCGGGGATGTACCGTAGGACGTCCCCGTGCACTTCCACCGAGCCGCGGTGCCAGCTTCTACGCTTCTGGCTGCCGGTGCGACAAGCCACTTCCTCCACCCAGGAAACAACTCGGAGGACGTAACGTCGGGCTTTCGAGCCCGAACCTCCCCCCTCGGTCCTTCCGCACTCGGCGGCCTCGGGGAGAGATATGCAAAACGACACGATGACGTTTCTATACCCTCTCTCTTATTTCTACCGTCTATCGTATTTCCGCCCTCGAGCCCGAAACACCGTTTATCGAGGCGTCCTCTCCAACCGCCCCGGACAGCAGCAGACAGCCGTCCCAACGGTGTCGGACGGATATAAATTTCGTTGACGCAATGTGACGAAGAGATGCGTGCACATTTTTGTTCGGCTAACTGTTTTTTTTCCTTTTGATGTGAAAATATTATCGGCGGTCTGAAAGTGTCCTCGAGAAGGTCTAAGGTGTCTTGGAAATTAAGGAATTCACGGTAAAAAAAAGGTTCGTCTACCGTGCGCTTCGTTAATGCCAGGACGATCTTAATGGAGTCGCTGTAGGAAACCGACCTGGTACCCAGGTTAGATTTAACCACTGGCATCGCTACGGGACCGCACCAAGTGTTCAAGCTGTTAAGCGTCACTTCCGGTTTGATAATCTTGATTTTTTTTACTGGAAGTGACATCAAACCACAAATGCCTTACTTCCAATTTGAAAATCTCATTTTTTGACCGGAAGTGACGTCATATCGGAAATGCGTCACTTTCTATTTGAAAATATCGTTGTATTGACCTGAAATTACGTCATACTGGAAATGTGCCATTTCCCATTTAGAAATCTAATTTCTTGACCGGAGGTGACGTCAAACCGGAAATTCGTCACTTTCTGTTTGAAAATCCCATTTTTTGACCGGAAGTGACGTAATACCGGAAGTACGTCACTACTGGTTTGAAAATCTTGATTTTCGACAGGACATGCATCACTTCCGGATTGAAAATGTCATTTCGCCAACCGGAAGTGCCGCTATGCCGGAAGTGCGTGAGCGAAATGTCATGAAAATTTAAATGTAAATATCCCGCTCGACCAGCACGCTATACTAGAGATATTTTAACACGAGATTCCACGGTGAGTACACGCGGTTGAATTTTCGAGGGTTTTTTTTTTAACAGTAATCGCGACGCTTGTTAACGGGTACTGTTCAGGACAATCATCCGACGCGGGGTCGGTTTATGTGTTGGATAGGATGTGGACATTATGTATCCGACTAGGCAGCAGAGTAGATGTTTGAACAGGCTTATGGCTTCGTGGGATCCCTCTGAGTGGCTGGTAGTTTGGTTTACCGTGCACAGCGGACGTTTAACCCGATACTGGCATTTCGGATTTCGGAGACAAGCCCACTCCCGACAGACCCAACGATGGGTGTTTGCTGTTCTGGTGGTCCTCGATGGGCTCAATGGTGTACATGTAATTTTCGATCATACACATTTTAATAATTTAATCGAACATTTACCGTGTCACAACTATACCGCAGTGTATTGATTCGATATCGAACCTATCGAAGCCGATATTAATTTCAACTTAACGCAGTAAAAAAATGTTACGATTTCAATGGCAATCCGTCATCGACAATACCTTGTTCACATCTTAATATCGTAAAATATTTATAAAAATGTTCTAATTTTCGATGTATGCAATTTCATATCGTCGTGAGTATTGATTTTCGATAATACAAATTTTTATAATTTAATCAGACATTTACATTTTTTCAACTATACGGCAGTATATTGAATCAATATCAAAAGTGTCGAAGTCGATATTAATTTCTATTATGCAGTATAAAAAAACCTTGTAATTTCAATGCCAATCCATCACCTCGAATAACTTATTCGCATCGTATTATTGACAAATAATAATAAATATTTAAAAATTATATTTTTATTCAATTTCTTTCCATTGTAATTTGTATTATTCCAACGAGTTCGCAGATCGACAACCGCGCCGGAAAGAGCGGATATAGCCGGTATCGCGAAAGCGAATTTGAGAATACGTTGTCGATTAATTTTCGTTGTGTGCGATTTCATATCGAGGCGGGCATTGATTTTGCATCGAGCCGGGAAGAGTGCCGGAATAACAACGATGATACATTGTTCGTTATAAGAACAATGCGCAATCTAGTGCCACGTATCGTCGCGTTATCGGTGAAACTTCAATTTTGCACAATACTGCGCTCGAGTGAGTCCGCGAACGCGGGCGCACCGCTCGTATCTAATAATAATTGTAAGTCAAAACTGGAACGCGGTGTAGGTGGGCGTACGTGACGGTAATAAACTACGATTAAAGTTCGTCCGTGTTTAACTCACACTCGACACGATGAATGGCGTTATCGGTCGTTCCATTCGTGAATGCAGCTGTGATTGTCCTACGAGCTTTCGCTCTCCCGCAGCCGACGAGCTATCGCACCACTCCCAGATATGCGCGCTTCGCTCCAATTGACTTTCACACGATGGAGAACGCGTTACTTCGCAATGAAATTATAGAATCACAACGGCAACAGTGATAATATTAATAACAACAATAATTGTTATTCTTTATGCACAGTAAAAAAGGTGTGTATTTTTTACAACAACTTATTGTTCGTGAACGTTGACAATTTTTTGTTCATTTTTTTCGAGTTTTACAAACAAGAGTGCAAACTGAAATTGTTAATGAGAGGGGGAATAAAAGGATATTGTATATTCAACCGTAAACACACACTAAAAAAAAAATTTGCTTGCGGGCTGCCGAAGAAAAAAATGTTTTTTTCAATTCTACTTGAAATCCTTACAATTCCATATGATATTGAAATAACAACAGCAAGACTGTCAAGGTGACATGTTATCGTTTCAATCCGGTATGAAATTGTACGAATTTAGAGAAGAATTGAAACAACGTTTTTACTTCTTTGGTAGCCCGCAAGCAAATTTTACTTCATTCAATGATCTTTTTTTTTTGTGCACGATCTTGTCACTTATTTAAGAAAATAATTTTTATGAAACTTCGTATGTATTCCGATTTTCCAAAATTATTTATTGCACTCGGTGGAAATATTGCGGTTTTTGCGAAAACGCCCATTTTCACACCTTGTGAAATAACATTTTGTCGGATACTCGTTTTGTCGAAAAAGGTTTTCTGAATTTTTTGTAATAACCCTAATTTTTTTTTCGCACTCGTATCGAAATGTACTATTTTTATTGTGCAGCTGAGGCTCACAACAACCTGCCAGCGTTATTGAAATTATACATTATAAATGATTGTAAGAGACCATCACTGCGACGATAACTCTGCGAGACATTCGAAAGTTCGGTGATAAATAGTGGGCTAAAATTTGACGCAATTTCATTGCCGAGCTCGATGTTCGTCGTCTAGTGAATCAACGACCAGCAGCATCGAGGCTCGTCGTTCCTCGGTATTCCGCAACCCGTGCTAGCCCCGGCGTAAAATTTTATCCCGAGCACCTCCGGATAAATCAAAACTTTACGACGTTTGTAACAAGCCGACAGCTTTTCTCGAGGTAACGGCCAATAGCCAGGATAGAGACTTTATATATATATATATATATATATATATATATATATATAATATCCATTACATTTCATGTATTTTTCTGATATTAAAAATTAATGAATCTGGGAAAAACGAGGGTCTTAGAGGCGAGACGTACGCGTACGTACTTTTACCACGTGCTACAGACCGTATAGACATATAGATGTATATACATACGTACTTATGGGGCATTCCGTACCATTTCGACCCAGGTCTAACCCTTACCATCTCGGATTGGGCCCGCGATTTTTTATATCAGTGAACTAATTCTCAGAAGCACGCAGATTTTTTTCTTTTTTTTTTAACTTAAGGAAAAAAATTAATACAAAACTTTTCGGAAAAATCTGAAAGAAGTTCCGAACATGCAGTGTCGCATATACAAATGGTCAAGCGATAACGCATAATGGACTATTTGTTCTTCCGAGTTTCTTCACTCTTTTTTTTTAATTAGAAAACAAAATCAATCGCGACGCTAGCCCAAGCCCAGAAAAAACATTTATTTGACGGCCACCGTTTATTAAAATTAAGTAAAATATTAATTTGTTTTTAATTTATTGTTGTTATTTATTTTAATCAAGTAACGATTGTACTTAATCTTTTAGTAAATATTGTACTTAACTTCTACCTAACCAATTTTTTAAAATCTGAGTGCTTTTGAGACTTAGTTCAGTCATATAAAAAATGGCGGGCCTAATGCGAGATGTGACGAGTCAGACCCGGGTCGAAATGGTAGGGAATGCCCCATATACATATCGGGAGGTAAGTATGGGTTATACGAGCCGTAACACGGCGCTCGAATTGGCGGAACTCTAAGGGTGGAAGTGAGCGGGAGAGGGCCAGTAGGAGCTCGGGGCTATAACCGAGGTAAGGCGATATCGACTTTCCGTCCCAGCGCCGCCACCATCCGTAAACGAGACTCCCGGTGAGAGAGCGCGCTACCGAGTTTAACGCCAGGTTATACGGAGCAGCATCCGATACGCGTTAAGAATGTACAGGAGAGGCTTTGCTCTCTATCCCGTTCTCTATCTACCCTCCCGGTGCTGTTCCTGTTCCGCTTTCGCCGTCACGAAAATATAGATCAGTTTCCGTGATCACGTCGGCGGGGCCAGAGGTGCACACTCGGGAGATTGCTTCCGACGCGAAACACCGGCGCGAAACGTCGGCCCGAAACCCACTTGCGGGCTGCATCGGTCCGTTCCAAATTCGAACATGTTCGCCTCCACCGTCGGTAGTTACCTTCGTGTAATACCGTGTAACGAGGGTCGGTATCATACATGCCAACTTGGGTTAATTTCGCGCGAGAACTGCCGACGAGACTTCCAAGGGAATTTCTCAATGGGGTAGACTGTTCGGCGGATATTATGGAATTGCCAAAATTGGGCCGATGGGATTTCCATTCTCATAATTTTCGTATTGCAGTGTTTTTTTTTTGTTTTTTTTTTTTACGGTGACATTTGTCCGACATCGTGTTTTTGTAATTGTCATACTTGTATGTATTTTTTATTGTCGGGAAGATAATAAAAGTGAACCGTAGGTTAATTCAAAAAAATTATTGCAGTAGGTCCATTAAAAAAAACTACGTTGAAAAAAAAGGCTATGGTATAAAATCAGTACATTACGATACTAGTGCGAATTCGCGCGAGACCTGCCGACGAGACTTGCAAGGGAATTTCTCAATGGGGTAGACTGTTCGGCGGATCTGATGGAATTACCAAAATTGGGCCGATGGGATTTCCATTCTCATAATTTTCGTATTGCAGTGTTTTTCTTTTTTTTTTTAAGATGACATTTGTTCGTTATTGTATTTTTGTACTTGTTATACTTGTATGTATTTTTTATTGTCGGGAAAATAATAAAATTGAACCGTAAGCGAGAGGACGGCTGACCAGTATATTGCCGTTCGGTAGGCTAATTAAAAGAAATTATTGCGGTAGGTCAATTAAAAAAAACTACGTTGATAAAAAGTCTATGGTATAAAATTAGTACATTACGATACTAGTGCGTAAAAACTTTTTCTGACGAGTGTCACTTTGCAGCACGAGCCTTTTTCGAACGAGCAACGTGTGGAATGTTATTTCGCAAGGTGTCATAATGTGGGTTTTACGCACACAGCGCACGCGTGCGTAAAACTGCCATTTTCGCACCGAATTAAATAAACACAACTGTCGGTGTTTTTACCATGAATTTTCTTTCAAGGATTTTGTAAATCAATTAGTGATAATGAAAAAATTCCGCAGAACTGTATAATAATAAAGCCTGTGACTACGAGGGAAATATCGTCTTTCTTCCTGGCGAACCTTAGAGAGCGTTAATTATCCGCGAAAGGGTTTTAATTGTATAAAAGGATTAAACCAAGTCTCACCCCTTAAGGGGTTAAATTCGGAGAGTGCAGAATTTCACGTCAGCGGTGCCACGTGAAAATTTATCAGAGAAGGGAGAGAGAGATGTGAGAGGGCGAGTCGGAGAATCGCACGAACGTGTTTGATATACGTCGCTGACCCAGTTACCGCTTGCTCCGTCACACCGGCTGCTGGCTCTGCTAGACCGATGTGAAAATAAGTAAGAAAGAAATTTGCGATAATTCGTTGCGGCGAAGTGGAGCCCGAGATCGCGTGGTCCAGCTGAGATGATAGAATTTCGAGGTAAAAAAGGGGTGAAAAAGGTTCTCATACGCGTCGCAAAAAAACTGGCGAGTCACACGTTTACCTCTCATATATATCGGGCATTCCACGTCAAATAGAACTGCCCGAAACCGTGACTCTCTTAGATCAAACTGAAAGTTCGTAATATCGTAGTATTATATAGTGTGAATATCCAAAATTTTTTTCAAATTTTTATCGGCTCCGGATTTCGAGTTCGCAGATGAGCTGGTTTATATTATAAATTGTTATATCTCTGAACCTTTTGGTCGTAGAAACAAAAGTCTCGTATAAAAAAGATGCTGTTTTTGATGAACTATCTTTGTAAATTTTTTCAAAATTTTTCAAGCGGCAGAAACTAACATCACACTGTAAAAAAATGTAGTTTAGAAATTAATGAACAGTATTGGAAGCTTTTTTACATAAACCGTTTCTAAAATTTCAAACACATGTGCGTTACAATTTTACAGTAAAATTTGTATTTTTCATGAACATTTTTGAAAATTTCGAGCAAAAGATTTGTAATTTTAATATCTGATAATTTTTTTTTGCAAGCAAAGTACATTAATGTTTAATTAATATAAGTAATGTTAGCAAATTTCAAGTTCCAATACATTAAATTTACAATTTATTTTTACAGTGTAGTACTCACACTATGCGATACGAACTTTCAGCTTGTTCTAAGTGAGTCAGGGTTTTGGGTCGTTCCACTTGACGTACAATTTCCCATACATAGATGTATATCGCGCATATATATTATATATATTTATACATGCGATATACATCAATATATGGAGTCTATAAGAAGTAGGATGCGAGCAGGAAGGAAAGGAGGCATAAGAAAAAACGAGGCATTGAGAAATTGGAGGAGAGCAGAGCGGTGCTATACTCTTCCGCTTCTTCGAATATGCGACCTGATGCTTTTCCAATAACGACACTCCACTTTCTCTCTTATTTTTACACGCGTTCCATAAGTGTGCCATATCTTTTCTTCGAACCAGTGCTCCAAGCTCCACTTCTAAATCGCCCGAGCTCTCGTGTCCCGAGCTGCATGAAAGGTGAGAAAAAAAAATCGAAGATTAAAAGAAGCTTTCGTCTGGATCGGCGGCGCATCGACACAAGACTACGGAAAAACAACAAACGTAAAAATATCCCTCTAATATGTCTGAATTGTTATATGGATAACAATAAGAAAATCATATTACCCTAACACTATTATTATTTCTTGCTATTTTCTTTTGCTTGCTTGTAAGATAAACGTCCCAGTGACCGAACACGTCCCAGTGGCCGCGCAAAGCATGCGTGCAAGAGAGACGCAAATACGATTTTTCATGCATGTACGTGAACTGGGACTTCGCCCTTAGATGTGCGGCCACCGGTACTTTTACCTTAATTCATGCTTTCTGTTAACCTTATTATTTTCAATTATTTTCTCTTGGTTATGTGTCATTCATGCTCTCTGTTAACCTTCGACGCCGCTGCTTTATCTGCTTTATCTCTGCCACTATTCTCTGCACTCCCGCATTTCTCTGTATTTTGTCGCCTATTGTATGCTGTCGGTCCTTACGAGAATTGAAACTCCCAGGATCCAATAAATAAAATAATAACAATAATAACATATAAAAATAACACAAAAAAACATTACGGAAAAATACCACGCTAAAATAACGTTAAAGAAAAATACGACGCAAAATAACATTAAAGAAAAATACGACGCCAAAATAACGTTACGGGAATATAACACGCAAAAAAAGCATTTAGATATCATTTTATTTCTCGTATCATTTTTTTATGGGAAGGACGCGACACCTTTTTCTTATCAAACACAATTTTTTCCCCCTGTGTATTTACATTGCACGGTAGCTAGCGTTATTTCGGCGTATTATTTTCATGTTGTGCTTTTTGAAAGCTCGACCCTCGGTGGATATACAAGGCTAGTGTAAATAGAAACCCTGAGTCTGACGGAGTGGATCGCGTGCGTTTATTTAGCTTCGAAGCATTGATTTTTCGCCAATCAAGAGCTTTGCCGTGGAAAGCTCGGGCATCGGCGGCGAGGGTCGAGGAGGAGCGGTCGGAAAAGCTCGTCTTGCGCTTACAGGGCGTAACCACTGGGGCGAGTAATTCCTTGGAATCAGAGCCCAGTCGCTCGGAAGGAACCCAAGCCCCCCCCCCCGGTCTTCATCCTTCTCACTTTTCGCCGATCTTTTCCACTGCAGCGCTCCTAGGTGTGTGCACATATATCTTCCCCGCAACGAAAATATCGCGGTCCCTCGTACAGAAACATTGGGAACGAGCTAGCACAACGTGGTTCCTCTTCCTCTCTCTGTGTCCCGAGTATCCTCGGAAATGCTTGTACTTCGACCCACTTTTTTTTCTCGTCTCTCAAAGGTGTTTTTCTTTTATCTGCAAGAGGAAAAAAGGCGACGCGCATTTCACGTCACATTAGAGGCATCAGTGTACCTTTTCTTTCACAGGACAGCGTGAAGTCTCTGTTGTGTTCAAATTTACCTATCGCATATCGAATCAGAAGTTATGGGGTGTTTTTTCTGTGAGAACTTCTTTGAGCTGTAATCAGCATGTGGGTGCTTGGTAACAAGTTTGCTTCCGCATAGAGGAGGCTTTGTTTTGGTAAAACAAAACCGACGTTTTTTAGCAACTTTTTCGAACCGTAATGTCGTAAATGAGAAATCATGGCTTACAGAGAACGGTAGCTTAGTTGAAAGCTTTAAGCTTAAGTTCGAGTGCGTAGCTTTAAGTTCAAGTTCGCGTGCGTAGCTTTAAGTTCAAGTTCGAGTGAAACGTGATTTGGTAAATTGGGAACCATCGATTACGGTGAACGGATTGTTGATTGCTTTAAGTTCGTTGCCGATAGGGTTGTCAATGGGGTTGTCAATGGGGTTGCCGATAGGATTGTCAATGGGGTTGCCAATGGGGTTGCCAATGGGGTTGGCGATAGGATTGTCAATGGGGTTGCCAATGGGGTTGCCGATAGGTTTGTCAATGGGGTTGCCAATGGGGTCGTCGATGGGGTCGTCGATGGGGACATCGATAGGGTCGTCGATAGGGTCGTCGATAGGGTCGTCGATAGGGTCGTCGATAAGGTCGTCGATAGGGACATCGATAGGGTCGTCGATAGGGTCGTTGATAGGGTCGTCGATAGGGTCGTCGATAGGGTCGTCGATAGGGTCGTCGATAGGGTCGTCGATAGGGTCGTCGATAGGGCCGTCGGTAGGGTTGTCGGTCGGGTTGTTGGTAGGGTTTAAGTATGAATACGAATACGCCTCATTGAAGCTTGAAACTCGGGTATTTGTGCCATGCGCCAATGGACGGATATTCCAAATATTATTCCAGCAGCTGGTTGAATGGAAGCTGAAGATTATAGAACTCGGTCGAAGGGAAGTATCTCTGGGAATTGTCTCTGCAGCTACACCGGTGAAAATTGGTGAAGGTATGAGAAGGGCGACGGCGGCGAAAAGGTGACTCGGGATCGTGTATAGCATTGGCTTCGCCTCTTCTCCAGCGAACTCGAGATAATTCAATATACAGTCGGCAAACCGCTCGGCTGTTGGCGTGTGTACACCACGGGGAGGTATGAAGTCGATTGGGCAAAGTGGGCAAATATCGGCCGGTGGGCAATACCCGTCCGGGTGATTTTACAGAATTGAGCAGTGATGTCGAGATCAGTCTTGGCTTATCTTGCTACCCACGTCGGTACAAAACGATTCAGTATAATTTTATCGTTTCAGCTGGTCTAGAAAGCTTTTCATTTATTTTACAAGAATTCTTCAACTGCGATTATGAAAGTTTTAGGAAGAGTTCTGTTTATCGAATATTAGTATTTTTTATTTGTGTTTTACTTTTTAAAATTATACTGATGCAACTTTTCCATGCCCAAAATCGACTATCCCGCCCCTTGAAAAATGACAACAAGGATTGCCAATGAATTTGATAGCGCGAAACGCCAGTCTTCTCTAATGCATGTCCCAAAGTTTCCATCACTTGGAAACGTCTTTTTTTCATAAAAAATACATTTTGTAACTAAAATATCAAAATTTCACCACCGAAACCAGTGCCATCCTGAGTATAACAAGAATAATACACCATAATAACTCACTACACACACTCATAACACGCGTAATGCATTACCATATGAAGCAACTAGCACCTATAAGAATAGGAACACAACAACTCAATAAACGATTTGCAATGAATCGGCTAGTAAACATTCAACCGCTATGCTCATAACCTGCACAAAACACCACCCGAAGATTCAAACATCCATCACACACTATACTGGTTTGTAAAATATTTATTTGATTTAAATAAATATTTCTTCATTTAAGTAACTTTATGATTTACTTAATGTTAATAAATATTTATTTAAATCAAATAAATATTTGACTCAAACCAAATAAACGGTGACCGTCAAATAAATTATTTTTATAACCTGCACAAAACACCACCCAAAGACTCAAACATCCATCACATATTACACTGGTTTGTAAAATATTTATTTGATTTAAATAAATATTTATTTCATTTAAGTAACTTTATGATTTACTTAATGTAAATAAATATTTATTTAAACCAAATAAACCGTGACCGTCAAATAAATAATTTTTCTGTGTGTAAAAACACACTTGCCGCAACTATCAAAAATTTCCGCCGAGTGGCCGACATTCGCTTCCACACGTGTCTCCACACGACCGGAGCGAAACGTCCCATGCAATGTCCCAGCCTCCTGAGTCGCTCGGTAACTGCGAGCAATACGCCCACGCCACGTTACTTCGGTTACAGTCCGAAAGGAACACCGTGAGACAGAAGCGTCGCAGCGAGAGCTCGGCCGGCGGCAAAACTTTCCGGATGTTCCGGAAGTTCGGTCGACGCTAAGCCTCGCTCGGAAGCTATCGGGGCAACGCTGTAAAGGAACAAAAAGCGAGCCCCGGGGAGGGCGGAGAGAGGCTTCTCTGGAAATTAATTAGCGTAAAATAATCAGCGCAAGCATGCCGCCCCTTTCTGTCTCGCTACGCCGCCACATCGGAATTGAGTCGCTCGAACGAGTTACCAAGGCCCGACACACGGAACTCTCACTCGAAAGACAGGGTTACAACGGGCTTCGTATTCCCTCGGGATAATTAATTAAGGGTTACGTAATTGGACTGCGATATATAATCCGCGAGCGAGGCAGTTTTGTCGAGGGATGAAGGGGTCGGAGGGGGGAGGGGGGTGGGGAGGGGAAGGAAGGGGCAGAGCTTTTCTCATTCAACGACCGGGCCTTTTATTTTATTTGTTCTTATTTTATTTTTTTATTTTTTTATTTTATTTTAGTTTTAATTTTTCATTTTACCGAGAGTGGAGCGCAAGAGCCAAGAGCCGAGCCTATCATTTGAATAATGTAGGGAAAAGTTTAATTGGCCGTGCGCGGCTTATACACTCGTTCCCATTTTCTCGGGATCCCGTGGTCGCGGTTTACCTGCTTGCGAGAATGGGAAGGAAGTTTTGTTGGATGAGAGAAAAAAAAAGAATTCTTTATACCCGTCGGACTCGCGCGGTCGCGGCTCCGAAGCAAAGTTTCTGGCGAATGCGACTGCGACACCGAGCTTCATTCGGGGTTCATTAGTTTTATTGCTGAATACAAAAAGGGGAATGGAAAAGAAAACGAGAACCATTTCGCGAGGAAATCGTGGTGGAGTGGTTTTTTTTATTTATTTTTTTCTCTTCCGCTGCAAACATTTTCGCGTTAATCGTTGTTGTTGAGGGCGATATGAACAATATTTTTAGCACGGAACGACGGGGAAAATATCGCTATCTCCGCCGTTCGGAACCGAAAACGACAATGGCGCGCTCTAAAAAAAATGCATGTTTCTAAAAAAAAAAAAAAAAATGCAAGCATTGTCGATGAAAATCCAAATGTTATCTCGTTGGAAAATATGCACATACCCTGGACGATACACATTTTTGTACGGACTATTTTTCACCACGACTTTGACGCCAAACTACTCGCCAAATTGCCTCTGATATTCAGAAGGCTTTTTATCTTTTTCCTCCGTCTCGCCTTTTTTTCTCTTCGTTATCGTACATTCTCGCTTCGTACTGCAAACATTTTCGCAAAAATCGTTGTTGTTCATTACGAGATGAAAAATATTTTTATCGCGTGCCGTCGGAGTACAAACATCGCTATCTCCACCGCTCAAAAAAAATTCCAAATCTAATTCGAAAAAATCTAATTTAAAAAAAAAATCCAATTCTAAAAAAAAACATGTTTCATAAAAAAAAAAAAAAATCCGACTCCGTTGAAGAAAATCCAAGCACTGTCTCGTTGGCAAACACGCACACAGCCTGAACGAAACACATTTTTCCACGGGCAATTTTTCGCCGCGAGTTTGACGCCGAACTGCTCGCCAAATTGCCTCTGATATTCAAAAGGTTTTTTCTTTTCGCTCCGTCTCGCCTTTCCTTTCTCTCCATTATCCTCCATTCTCTCTTTGTATCTCTTCGCATTTCAGCATCCCTCTCGCCGGTGCTCTCTCCCGACCTTTCCTCGCTTTCCGGCCCGGCGACCTCCCCGCGCGCCATTCTCTAACCAGTTATTGCCCCGAGTCCGTCGGTCCGTCTCGCCGGGTCTCCTCGCGCGATATTTTTCTAGTTTAACGTTCCTCTTTTGTTTTCTCCTCATTCTCTTTGCCTTCTCGCTTCCCGCTCGGCGGCACCGACGCGCCTTTCACGAGGCAATTTGACGCGAGTTTGTCCTCGAGAGTCCCGACGAGAGACGGGAGGAACGCGCGCGCGCGCTCATGTTTTTCCATCTAAAGTAGTAACGGAAAGGAAGAGGTCGGGCAGGTAAAAAAAAAGGTGCATAGTGCAAGCCGGGAGAGAAGCGAGAACGGAAGTTGCAGGAAGGCACCGAAATGAGCTGCTTCATATCGTGGCCAAACACTTCGGAAGCGGAGGTTAGGCGAGAAATTCTCATCCCCGGGTTCTTCGGGCCGAGTACGCGCCCAGAAAAAAAATTATTTGACGCCCACCGTTTATTAAGATTAAGTAAAATATTTATTTTATTTAAATAAATATTTGTTTAAATACAATAAATATTTTACTTAATTACAATAAATATTTAATTAAATCAAATAAATATTTTACTTAATCTTAATAAACGGTGGGCGTCAAATAATTTTTTTTCTGGGTGCGAGCTTCCGTTTTAACCCCACACTAGCGCGCCTCCTTCTGTCACTTTCTCAGAAACATTTGTAAGTTATTATTAAGGATTGAAAAGTTATTGGAAAAATATCGTTGTATTATATAAAACATATTTTCATTCTATGTGTCTCCACTATATTGTACAAAGGGGCTTGTCTCCGTCAAATAAAAAATAAATTAATTAATTTATATGCTCAATCTTTAGTTGACAAGAAATATTATTAATTAAAAAAATTAACGGTTAAAATAAAATAAAAGAACGCGCACGTGTGCTCATTTTTTCCAGCGAAAGTAGTAACGGAAAGGAACAGGTCGGACATGCAAAAAAAGGTGCATCGGGTAAGCGGGTAGAGGAGCGAGAACGGAAGTTGCAGGAAGGTACCGAAATGAGCCGCTTCACATCGTGGCCAAACCCTTCGGAAGCGGAGGTTGGGTGAGAAACTCTCATCCTCGGGTTCTTCGGGTCGAGTGCGAGCTTCCGTTTTAACCCCACACTAGCGCGCCTCCTTCTGCTACTTCCTCGCTTTCGAAACTCTCCGGGCTAACTCTCTCCGTTCCTCTGTCTCTCGCTCTCGCGACACAATGCCCGGGGAGAAACGTGACGTCGTTCGGCTAAAGACGCACGTGACTTTCGTGCCCGATGACGTTAACGTCGATTTCGAATAACAGTTGCTATACTAATTTAAATGATTTATCGGTGAATTGGAAAATTTGCCACGCCGAAATAAAATATATAGAGGAGTGCGGGGCAAAATGGGGCAACGGGGCAAAACGGGGTTTTTGGGCAAAAGTAAATCTTCCAATCAATTGTGGATCGGACAAGGTGGCAAAACTGAGCAGAAAAGCCTGATGTATCCGATAGGGCGAATTTGGGCATCTAAACATTATTGGGAAATGACGTTTTGCCCCGTTGCCCCATTTTGCCCCGCTCTACCCTACGATTGTATATACTCGAAATATATATGTGTGTTTAATTTGTAGTCGAGAAAAAAAATGTCTAACACGTGCATGAAAAGCGGTGCTTTTTATGGCAGTTTTTCGGGCCGAAAGTTGCTAATTTAAAAGCAGTATAGAAAAGGTGCGTCGCGCATGCGCAGTTCGCGATTGCTTCAATTTCGTCCCTTGGATTTCACTTGTGTCCCTAGGGAGAAAAAGTTATGACCTCACTTTTCAATGTTCGTCCCGCAAAACTGCCATTCAAAGTACCGCTATTCATGCACTCGTTGCAAAAAGTATGATGTGGAACGAGGGCGGAATTGGCAATTGCGACTCGTGTGATTGCCGCCCTTCGCTCGGACAGCTAACCTCTCGCCTGTCGCAATCGCCAACTTTCAGCAATTGTTGCACAATATACTATATTAATTAAAAAATTAACGACCGAAATAAAATAATATCAATCAGTGGCTGAGAAATATTTGTATTTATATTTTTATTTATTGTCGAGAAAAAAATTAATTAGTTGTAAAATAAACGACCAAAATAACTTTATTACTGGTTGTTAATTTTACAACCAGTTAATTTTTTTGTTTGGAAGCTATTTAGCTTCCGTGTTAAAATACCATGTTCGTATACAGTCGTTATTGCAATTAAAATTATTTATCGCTAAACGGGAAGAAGATTACGTAGGCGGAAATAAAATATATATGAATTGTATATACTCGAAATATATTTGTAGGTTTAATTTGCAGTTGAGAAAACATGTTTTTGTTTAAAAATTAACGACCAAAATAAAATAGGATAAATTCGTGGCTGAGAAATATTTGTATTTATATGTTTAATACATTGTTGAGAAAAAAATGAATTAATTGTAAAATAAATGACCAAAATAATTTTATGTTTGGTCGTTAATTTTAAGTCTAATTAATTTTTTTGTTTGGAAGCTATTTAGCTTCCGCTTTAACCGCACACTGCCGTGTTATTCTCCTCCCGTTACTTCCTCTCTTTCGAAACTCACCCGGCTAACTCTCTCCGTCTCTCCGTCTCTCGCTTTCGCGACACAATGCCCGGAGAGAAACGTGACGCCATTCGGGAAAAGACGTACGTGACTTTCGTGCCTCACGACATTAACGTTGATTTCGTACAACAGTCGTTATTATAATTTAATTTATGCATCGGTAACCGGGAAGATTATCCAGGACGAAATAAAATATATTCGAAAAATATACCAAAAATATATTTATATATTTAACCTATAATTGACAAAAAAAATGATTAATTACAAAATTAACCATAAAAATAAAGTAATATACGCGGTATAAAGCGGACACTCGTGCTCCGCTACGAGTGACATACGCGCAGTAATAAGTCAAAAATAAGTTAGAAATTATATTACTCTAGAAGACAAATGAGCAAACTGTACAAAACCTCTAAAGTGTTAATTTAAACCAAATTTCATTTATATACCGTTATCTGAATTTTATTATGCAAAAAGGCATGTCCCGTAAATAAATAAATAAATAAATAAATATAAATTCGTCGCTGAGAAATCTTTGTCAAGCTTATATTAGAAATACGTCACTTCCGCTTTGAAAATCTTCTCGCCGCATTATTTTCATCGTTTTTGAGTGGAAAAAAGTGTTCCGCGTGTTTCGTCTCTCAAAGGATTAAGTGATAACGATAACGAATTGAGCTCGCTCGGGGCAATGCGATATTGCCTCTCGGCTACAAATGGGCGGTGGAGTATGAAAGCGGATGACAGATGGTTGACCGTTAAGGTTATCCACGAGCGTTGCATACACACGAGCCGAACAGATAACGTTCTGTAACTTACGTCCGAAGTAAAACGGGAAGGTAAAACTGAGAAGATTGGTCGAACGCGTTATTCAACCACCCTCGGAAATACACGTTTCAATTACTGTCACGGTATCTAAGCGAGCGGCGGAATGGACTTAGGGGCGAGCGGGGCAAAACGGACTATTTTTATGATTCTTTTTTCCCCGGGTCATAAAAAAGAGAGTTTTATCTCGAGAGAAGGACAAGAGTTCATTTTGGCACGGAGTTTCGTTTTGCCCCGACCTCCCCCTCGAACTTCGCCCGGAATAGATTGAAGCAATTTTTCGTCGAAGCTTCTCTCGTCTAAGAGTCTCTAATAGGTCCCCGAGGCTTCCGGAACATCGAAACTTTTCGCGAATTTTTCCCGGCTCTCGAAGTCCGAGAAAGCCGTGATAGTTGGATGAACGCGCGATGGTCTCGAGGAGGACGCCAATTTTCTCGATCCATTGCAGCAACAAGACAAAAAGCGGATAAATTCTTTTCCAACGGATCTCGGGGACTGCGGAGAGAAATTACGAACATTCTCAGCATCTCGACAGATGGCCTGGTAGAAATTTAGAAGCGTTACATTGGGACCACCTTCAGGGCCTCGCCAGAACCTCGTCAGGACCGTGCCAGAGTCTCACCAGGAACTCGCCAGAGTCGGGCCAAGGTCTCGTACGGGTCTCGCTAGACTTTCTCCAAAGTGTTATATCAGGACTTGTTGTGACACCGCGAAAATATCTACCAGACTGCACAGTAGTAAAAGCTCAGTTCTGACGAATTCTGAACAGTTACACCTAACAGGGGATAATATACCCGCACAATTTATCGGAAAGCGTAAAAAGGAGAAAGAGTTCGAGTTTCGCCGGAGTGGTTGTAACAGTAGGAGAGAGAGATATGTACGTTGACGTATATACATTTTTTTTCGTCGCTCGGCTCTCCCTCGAGCGATACTGGATGAGATAGCATTTTTCGTTACCGCCTGGGCGCTTTTTTCCCTTGGGCAACCCCCGACCGGCACGGCGCTATTTTTCGTCGAGCCACTCCGCTACCACTGCCATACATATCCAGGTAAAAGGCATCCTCTATATATTCCGAAAATCCCACTTTTTTTTGGAAAGGAGCGTCGACGGCCGTGCAGTATGTTTTTTTTCGAGACATTTTCGCCGCACTTTATCGATTCGAGGCGAAACGTACGGTCATCTAGCCGGAGTACAGATGCGTCCGCACAACTCCGGGTGTTATCACTAGGGGAGGAGCGCGGGGCAAAATGGACTATTTTTTTACCAATTTTCCGTGGGACGTAAGAAGAGTGGTGTCGCGAATGGAGGACTGGGGTTCGTTTTGCCCCGCTCGTCCCTACACCCGGAACAAAGTTTATTCCGATCAAACAAAATTTATTAAGGACGAAGAAAAAGATTTTTATTTGCTTCATGACCTAATAGAGCGTTTATTAATTTGTAATATATTTATTTATTTGATAGTATTATTCTTATTATTTAATCATGTTTATTTGGACCTTTGAAAATCACGAACATCGACATTTTTTCAAAAGTGGCTTAAAAAAGTGAAAAATCGTTGTTCAATCGATTTTTTGTTGTTTCAAGGCTATATTACACGTATTTTTTTCCGCAGATCACGAATATAACAATTATTTTACTGCCAACCCAATATTTTTCATTCTAATCCCAAAAATACGATTTTTCGTGGATAAAAATGTCTATTTATCGGCTCTTTCATCTGCTTAACTGTCCATTCATTGGCCGGTTTACCCTATATTATTTCTTTGGAGCGAATAAACACTTATTTTTAAGTAGAAATCTTCGAATAATTTTTTTTACTTACACTAAAGAATAGCCATTATTTGAATCTAGTGAGGATTTCGATAAGGCAAGTAAACATTTATTTTATCTTAATAAACGTCATTTCAAGATCGAAACTTATTTGATTTTAATAAATCTTTTTTTTTAATAGCGGAGCCTTTTTCAGATAGCTCTGCACCGCCGCGCAGTGGAAAAAGCATCATGTCTGCTCATCTTTCCGTAATCAAAAATTCTCTTTTATCTCGACCGCTGCCCGCTCGGACTGTTCCCTCGACGTGACATACGTTATCGCGAATTAATTTTCACGCAAGTTTGCTCAACGCTCGCGAGCTCCCGGGTGAATACTGGGAGAGATATACGGAATGACCGTGAAGCTTTCCGAGTGCACTCGCTGCGAATACTGTCCATCCAATGATTTATTAATCCTACTAGCAGGAGATTGCGCAATGTCGCGTCGCGGATTATTCGTGCGAAAAATCCGACCGATAAAACTGGACGCTGCTACGGGTTTAATTTTTTTCTTCTCATTTTCCATTATTCGAAGCCGGAAAAGAGTTGCCTGAATATTCCGTTAATTTAACAGATATAATCCTTCATGTCTGGCGGATTTTATTTTTCAATGTTGCAAAGAATTCAATGTTGCAATTTAATGTTCTAATACTGGAAGCTTTTTTTTGCATAAACCGTTATATTAAATTTCATAATTTGTAATTATTTGTTTTTATAATTCCATTAAATCTACTATAAAAGTACTTTCATTCCAATAATTTACTTTAATTTCACTCGAAAATTCCATTAATTTTTCATGACAAGTCTACATTGGATTTAATGTAACAGTTTTTGCATAAAAACTTCCAGTTCGATTATTAATTCGCAATTTTTTTGAACAGTGTTATTTTTTTCATCTAAATTTCGGCAAATGAAAATGTACGATCGCGCTCGGTTCTTCGCAAGGTTAAAAATAACTTGAAATGTACATAATCACCCTCGCAGCTCGAACTTTTCGACAAGAGTCACGAGCTATTAAATCATCATTTATAATTTCTTAACTACGAACTCCCGGTGGGATAAATGTGGCTCGGGGAGGTCTTCGGGCGTGGATAAAATTTCGCATTCTTGCTGAAAAGTTTCACCCCGATGTGCAGAGGCGGAGAAGAAAACGAGGGAAAAAAGTAGTGAGAAGGGAGGTAAACTGACGGTGGGCAAGAAGTAGCTCAGGCCTGTGTTGCACCGGTGCGCGTGAGCGAGCTGAGCTGTGCGCGAGGCCAAATTTTGCCTACTTTAAACTTTGTCCCCAGCTTCCGGTCCCGGTGCGTTTCCGCGACGGACGTGGATGAGTTCACGCTGCAAATATATATATATATGTATATATATATATTATATGCGGTTGCATATAATGCAGAAGCGACATAAGAGAAAAAGTTGACGCCCCCGAGGCTCTTAATCTTTGCTATGTCGCTTACGTCCAGATCTATCGTCTCTCAACTATATTCTCATTTTACGTTCGCCCATCGCCGGACAGAGTAGGCGAATACTGGTCAAACTGATTTTAAAGGATCGCGCAAAGTAATATTGAGATTCATTTTGACTGATCTTTTTTACGTACGAGTAAAACGATTGATTTCTATTTGATTCTTTCAGCCAGTAACAGAACATAGATTTATAGATTTTTTTAAATGATTACTTATATTATGCGTATTTATATAAAAATCGATATTTTTCATTATATATTCATTAATAACGAAAAGAGAAAATAACTGGTATATGTTGCATATACTAAGATTAGTATATGCTACGAAATAGTGTGGTTAGAGTGGCTGAGAATTATGAAGCTCTTGTATTTTTGGATCAAACGGGAAGATCACGATCAGCCACTTCCTGAATTATGAGATTGATCCACCGAAAAGTTGCGCGTGTACTGCATTATCATTCCCTAATCTCGCGATTCTTGGCAGCCAACTCTTGTACGCATAGTTCACACGATAGAAGGTACCACAAAAGTCGAAACGGTCTGTCCTCCCGATAAAACGGCAATCTGCATATCCGATTTCTCCGGAACAGGCGCCAATACAATCACGGTAGAACTTCACTTACAGGTAAGTCCGCTTCACCACCGAATACCGAAGGCTCCTCGTCGAAACTTCATTTTACACCCAAAATATTAAGGCTCTTCCTTAGGCGGCCGGCGTTCGCCCACTCTCGGCCGCATACTTCCTCGCTCTTCAAAATTTGCTGAGACGGCCGGCACAATTTCCCAGCGTCAGCACTAGCAACATCGAGAAGCCGAGATGGCGATGTATACATCGCGTGTTCGACGGAACCTTCGTTTAATCGAGTTTACCGTACCGATGCTCAGCAGCAGCGGCGCTGTTCCGCTTTACAACGGAAACCGATGTAAATTTCTCGACCACGAAACTTCATCGTATTTAATAACTGATGGACGGCATGTGCACGCTGCTCAATTTGAAAGCAAACTGCGAACAACGCACTAACCAAACTGATATTACTCGAGATTCAGGCCGTTACCATAAACCTGACCAGGATGGTCAGCTTTATGGTGTGGTGGACCGAAATTGGTCCGACGAGCAGACTAATGACATTTTGCATTTCTCTTTTCACAGTTCTATGGTTTTATTGACGATCGCTGCACTGAAGAAAAAAGGATCAATGATTCAAGTAAAATTCGCTTGCGGGCTGCCAAATAAAAAAATTCTTATTTCAATTCTTACGATTGCATACGGGATTGAAACGATAACGTGTCACCTTGGCAATCTTGCTGTCGTTGTTTAAATGTCCCATGGAATTGTAGGGATTGAAATAAGAATTTTTTTCTTGTGCAGCCCACAAGCAAATTTTTTCTTCAGACCGGGATAATTTTTATTTATCGAGGATAGTAAGTGGTTTAAATACTCACATAGTTTTATTTGCGCACGATATTTAAATGACGGTGCAACTAGTTTTGCATATAACACACTTGTAACTTGAATTGCACTACCTTGAGACTTCAATTTATTGTCAAAGACGCGATGTCGACTGGAGAGCCGTACGCGCTGCGACGTCCGACTTCCAATAAAGCTACTTTCGACGAGTGGCGTGTATAGTCGCGTAGCCCGACGATGTCCGTACAACGGTTCGATGCTAACTGAACTCCTTTGACTAGCTTTGCTCATCCTTATATAGTAGATTTTCCCCCAATAGTGGAAGGGGGTGTTACCGACGAGAAGGGGAATCCGGCGGAAAATTCCCTTATTTATCCCCGCACGATATTCCTCCCTTCTCACGTCGAATGTAGCCTCCCGTTGTTGACGGCAGGTCACCCATGTCGACTAATGGATTTGTAAGCTAGAAAATATATATATTTTTGTAAGATAGAACATATATATGTTTGTATAGAAAATTTATGAGGTATTCCATACAGTTTCGAACGGTGAAAAACCCGACCCTCTCCAAAAAAGTTGTAATTTCACCACAATTCATGATTATTTACAAGAGGTTTTTGTGATTTTTTTCTGAATTTTTGGATCGTATATTTTGGAGATATCGAAAAATTGAAGTTTTTTTAAAAACCCCTGTATCTTAAAAACTATCAGCCGTACAAAAAAAAACGCTCAAAACATAAAAGTTGCAGTTATAAGTGAACTTTTGGAAACAAAATTTTGTAGATTTTTTTGAATGCAATAAAGGTCCATTTCTATGAAAAAATAGACTAAAATATTTTTTTTCAGCCAATATGTCATGTTTGATTTTTCTTAAAAAAATCCAGAATATACTCTCAAGTGTGTAGAGTGATCTCATA
>JAPYZD010004424.1:0-11292 GCA_030522725.1 Ichneumoninae sp. B BG-2022a | reverse complement strand
TTTGATGAATTTGTTAATAACATTTTGCAATTATTATTATGCAAAATTAATCTTCTCAGTACCTTTAGTATACATGATTTTTTTCAGATTTTTATACCACCAAGAAGTACTTACAATTTTCTCTTATTGTTGTCGAACTTATGCGAAGTCAGTGCGCAGCGAGACTCCCTCCTTAACTCATAAAAATTATAATACTATGAAAAAGAAATTGTAGACGTGCCTGAACGAGAAATCTCTGTTGAACGCGGACATCGATTCATGATTACCAGCGAGTTAAATTTTGCCTTCAGTCGTTCAATTTTCTGGAGTATCGAGGCTTTGACGTTCGTCAAGTGTTTCGGCAACCGCTTTGAGCTCAATGCCGGAGCACGCGCCTCGGGAGTCACGAAAGAGTAGTTTTGCTTTCGTCGCCCGGTCCTCGAGAGTTACTTCTCATCGACCTCTGCGCTAATGTTTCGATTGGGGTAAAGCACTCTCGCGCCCGTGGCACCCTTTTCGCTCTTTCCCCCTCGTCGTCAACTTCATCACTTACCCGCGCCGTTTTCGCTTCCCGGTCCAGCGGGCTCTCTCTCACCCCCTCGCCGAGCTGTCTCCATAAATTTGGCGCGGAAAAGTGGCGAAAAGTGGAGCGTCGAGTTATCCGAGAAACTCACGAATCTCCCGGACGTTTACTCCCGACGCTCCTCCCGGCGTCCCACTATTTATTGAACTTCGCGACGATCAATTTCGCGCTGGCGATGTAAACGAAACCGATAAATGTTTCTTCTTTCCTCTCGAGAACTTCCTCGTATTCTCGTCACTGCGGCCGACAATAATTCCAGACGAACGACTCGGGAGTGCGACAAGCCGAGTAGAAATTTTCGAGCGTTACATCGGGCCCAGATCGGGTCCCAAGCAGGCCTGACAAGGCCTTATCAGGCCGCGGTGTAACGCTCGAAAATTCCTACTCGGGAAGCCACTAATTCATCAGCTACCTTTTGGAAAAATGCATTTCTCCGAGAGATTCGTCGCGTGAGATACCCACCGAGTGGTTGGCCTCCCTGAAACTTCGTAAGACTACCTGGGAAGTTCCACTTCAAGGCCCGACTGTCTTCATTCATCTTGTTCAATGCTTCGCCCCCTGCTTCCCTACTAATTTGAATTTATTGCCTCGATTTATCGCCAAGGCTTCACGGGAAGCGGGTTTTGCCGAAGATGCAGAGGAAGTTGGGGACACGACTTTCATTCCCGTATTTCCAAAACTGAAGGTACTTATTTACAAAAAAACATATATTAAGCGGCAATAGCCTACAGATTGAAGAAGCTTCGGACTGCGGCAAGAGATTAAAAAACGATTATATTTCACCTTTCTAGTTAAATGGTATTCGAAAGTTCGAAAGGTAAGAGAGCGTATGCTTCAAACAAGAACCTTTGGAAAAAAAGATATATCAAAGGAGATGCACGTTTGAACAAACGTAACGTTCTATAAAATAAAAATATTTCACTATTAATTTTTTCGGTAACAATGTACCCTTTTATCTGCTGACAGTGGCCAATTTACTTTTAAAAAACCGGTAACGTAATCGGTGACTTTACCGGCAACAATAGTAAATAATATAATTTACCGGTAAATTGACAAAACCATCGGTTGATCGAACGGCAGGCGTACGAATTAAGAGTGTAATAATTTGAAACAAGAATACACAGTAAAAAAGTTTGTACTTTTTATAACTTGCCCACAATTGTTCAAACATTTGTATTCTGTAATTTTCCGATCGCTCCATCCGGCTCGAGTTTTACAAACAAAAGTGCAAATTAAAATCGTTACTGACACGGGAAATAAAAGGACAGATTTGTATATTCAATTCTGAATAAAAAAGTTTCCACTTATTTAACAAAATTATTTTACGAAACTTCGTATTCGTGCCTGTTTTCACAGCGGCTTACATAGAATTGTTGATTTCCAAAATTTAAGATACTTACATTTAAAAAACCCGGTATAGTCTGTAGATTGACGATGCTGCGGACCACGGCAAGGGATTAAAAAAACGAGTATATTTCCCCTTCCAGTTAGATCGTATTCCAAAGTTCGAAGGGTAAGGGAGCGTCTGCTTCAAACAAGTACCACTTATTTAACAAAATTATTTTTACGGAACTTCGTATTCGTGCCTGTTTTCACAGCGGCTTACATAGAATTGTTGATTTTCCAAAATTGAAGATACTTATATAAAAAAAAAACCCGCCATAGTCTACAGATTGACGATGCTGCGAACCGCGGTAAGGGATTAAAAAACGAGTATATCTTCCCTTCCAGTTAGATCGTATTCCAAAGTTCGAAGGGTAAGGGAGTGTCTGCTTCAAACAAGTACCACTTATGTAACAAAATTATTTTTACAAAACTTCGTATTCATGCCTGTTTTCACAGCCGCTTATATAGAATTGTTGATTTTCCAAAATCGAAGATACTTATATAAAAAAATCCCGCTATAGTCTACAGATTGACGAAGGTGCGGACCGCGGCAAGGGATTAAAAAAACGAGTATATCTCCCCTTCCAGTTAGATCGTATTCCAAAGTTCGAAGGGTAAGGGAGCGTCTGCTTCAAACAAGTACCTTCGAAGCCAAAAAAAGGAACGTACCGAGGCCGATGCCCGTTCGAACAAAGGTCTCTCCTATTGCAGGACGCGCGCTATGCATGATAAAAAGATACCAACGTATTTTGTGCAGAACGCGTATGCCACTCGGACACTGCGCTTTGCTGCACTTTTTATTATTATGATGTTTTTTTTTATAACCGTCCCCAATCGAGATTTATTCGCCGGGGTCGTAAAACATTTTTAACGGTGAGATATAAAACATGACGCCCAAGGACATCATACCTACGTACGTTTGAGCGAGAAAAGTTTCGTCTCGGTGCCACAAATTGAGTCCGCTCACCGCGTAATGGTTTCCGAGCGCCCCGTTCAGTTTTAACCTCCCCGATAGCTCGTTAGCCGAAAAATCCTACCGTTCATTTTAGCATCGCAACAACGATGCGCTCTCCTGTCGCGGAGGAGATATTCCAACGTATTTTTCTGCAGGGGATACATCGACCTCGTCTTCCGCGACGTAAAAACTTCTCCGTACGTTTTTATTATATCCGCGCGAACGGTCCGAAAGAGGGTCGAAAAAAAATGAAAAAAAACACGAAATGTGGACCGAGCATGATATAGAAGGGAATGGGAAAAGAAAGAATCCTGCTCCGTGGCCCTCCTGTATTATACCTTATCCTTTATGCTTTATTCTTTATCCGCGTATGTCTAGGTAGGGCAGAGGAGAGCGGTGCGTTGCGCTCAGGAGACGAGGCGACGAACCGTACGGAATAATGCGCAATGCCGTATATTTTTTCGTGAACCGGTTTTCACCGCGACTCCGTCTCATTTTTTCCCACAGGAGCCGGGTATGTCCGTCACCTCGCTCTTTTCGGCGACCCTCTCCGATTCGGCGCCGTGCCCACTGTGCATCCGAAATATAAGCGTCGGAGAAGAGGACGAAATAAGAAAAAAAAAAAACAGCCAAAGGAAAGACCAGGAGAGTCTAGACTGACACCTGTGTTCACCCGCCACATATAGGAACCCTACGGACCATCGAGGGGGGCCTATTCTTTACTTCGTACGAAAAATTTGCCCACACGAACCGCCCTTAAGCGCACATGCAGGGGAGACTGGCCATTGAGCGATTCAATCGGTCCGCGAAAAAAAGGTAAATAAAAAAATCTTCGCAAAGATGTTTCGAGATTAATTTCAGTCTGGAGCGAGTCGACGAGTTCTGCGATCGATTTATAGTCACGTGATAGTGATATTTTACCGATATCAACTTAACTGTGAAATAACCTTTTTTTTGTCATATTTATGTTCTCAATATGTTTATCTTAAGAATCGCTAGTATCAAAATGTTACAAATACACGCATTTTCTGAAGGCTCACTAATAATTATATTTTCAGTAAAAATTTACCGATTTACGTGTAGGCAGTGGCCAATTTACTGAAGCCGGTAACTTTACCGGCTGAAGTAGTAAAAAATATAATTAGCAGTAAACTCGCAAGAACATCGGTTGATCGAGCTGCGAGCGCGCAGCTCGATCAACCGAATTAAGAGTGCGATAATTCGAAACGAAGAGTATGGAACTCGTGCCTGTCTTCAAGGTGGCTCATATAGAGTCGTTGATTTTCCGCGGGCGCGTTCATCGTAAACGCTTTTACGGTCTCCCCCCCCCCTTACCCCTTATACGCCGGTTACAGTGGAACGCGGCCACTCGAATCATGTCCTTTAACGAAGCGCGGCAGGATGCGCTGAGGATCAAGATCGTGCCCGGCTTAATTGGCTAATTAATAAAGGCCCCTAATTACCGCTGTACTCGCAACGCCGTTTTTAGGCTCTTCTCCCTCGCACTTCACCTGTGCCTCGGCTTCAGAATACACCCCGGTTATTATACACGTATAGTTACGGAATTATCGTATACAAACCGCTGGCACTGGTATAAGAGAGCGTGCGGTTCGCGCTCCGTTGATCCAAGCCCGCCTATACCTTTCCACCTCGAAGAGTTCTCGCTAAAACCCCGTAAAACCTGTCGAGCTCTTTGTGCATCTTCATTCTGCAACGGACTAATGACAGTTGCGCAAAAAAACGAGGCTATCGTGACCACCGAAAGTATCGAGTACGTTTCCTGAAAGCCGCGGCGGAACCGAAAAGAAAATATCGTTTTCCGCTTTAACTGCTGCACAGTAAAAAAATTATTTCGTAGAATAGGAATGCAAATTTACGCAAAAATATTTTTTTTTAACGAGTGAAACTTTTGTTTGTAAAACTAGAAAATTAACAAATAAAAAGTACAAACTTTTTTTACACCCAAAAAAAAATGTATTTGACGGTCACCGTTTATTTGGTTCAAGTAAAATATTTATTTGATTTAAATAAATATTTATTTTTATTAAATAGCTATTTTACTTAAACCAAATAAACGGTGACCGTCAAATAAATTTTTTTTCTGGGTTTACTGTGTAGAACCGAAAAAAAAAATTCTTTCGAAAGCGGTAACGATTTGCCTACAAGGATACAAACTTCGAAAATATCGTCCGGAAAGTTCAGACGGCAATTTCGTTCTCTTTCCCGGTACCAATAAACAAGCGAGGCGCGCAGACGCGTATGCGCGCGGCCGCGATCAAATCCGAATATCGTGTAGTCCGGCACAGCCGGACGTTAAATAAGCCCCTTCGGTAATTGAATAGCCGAAAATTCGGCTAAACGCTGTGCGAGCCGCGGAGCGTGGAGGGATCTTTAATACCACGACGAGATCGTGCTTAAATATTATTTCAGCCTAATTGGCGCGCCTCTTCGTGGCCGCGAGGCCTCTTCCGCCGGTGGCTCTCCTCCCTCGTTCAATTTTGCTCCGGTCATCTCTCCGGGCCACGCGAATTCTTAATTATTACGTTGAACTTCGGTGGCCCGATGCTTCTATCAGATTCGTTGGGAACACCCGGACAGCGCGGCGGGCAGGTGGATGCTCAAGATTCAATGCTTAAGATCCCAAGTCGAACTAGAGCCAGCTAAGTTCAACCGGATCGTCAACGATGGGCTTTCGAGCCTTCAGCCTCCTCTTCGTCCACTGGCTGTAGCGTTTATTGTACGAACGAAGCGACATCGAGAAGTGTGAAAAAGAATGGGTGACGAGGCACTAAATAACCCAAGGTACATTATATTGACTCATAAACGTCTAAAGTCACCCCAAACGCGACGTCTTTTACGAGGCTCGTGCGGCAATAAGAAGTGCTGGTCATCCCGATCGTCTTTCATTCATCGTTTAGGTCGTCGGTTCGGGGATCTTCGAGCCGAGGGGTGCAAGAGCCTCGGATTTTCCACATACACCCTCCGAACAGCACCCGAACGACGTCGAATTCTAAGGTCAATTGGCCTGTTTTTTTTCGCCGCTGGACTGGCTTCGTTTGTAAAAGGTTTCGATCGGGGAAACTCGGGACGGATCGACGAAAGTAAATTTATGATTTCGCACAGCTGACGGTCGGGGAGTTACCGAGTTCGAGCAGTCTATAGACCCGGGTTATTAATATATAAAACCCTAACGAGGAATATTGCGTACGGGCGAAAGGGAGCGAAAGAGGCGAGGAACAAAAAAAAGGAACTGAAAGCAGAGCCGCCAATTATGCGTACCTATCATCGCAAATTGAGAGACCCGCGTCTCACCAGACCGTGTCGAACCGCAGTCAATTATTTTACGTACGAATATATATACATTATATATAAGTTTTGCAAAGCGCGAAGAACTGGAACGAAGAAATCGACCAGTTGGAAATGGCGAAAGGCCTTGAACTATGAGGGGAAAAACGCATATCCGAGGCCGTTCGAGGACCTTGTCATCGGCAGCAAAATATCAATGGCTTTTTCACCGAGCTCCAGTGCACACGATTAGTCACGGACGGCTAAAAATAGTCGGGTTTTTTTGTTTCTTTCGTGTAAAATCACGGCGAAGTCCACGCCGTTAAGGGGCAAGATTGTTTTCACGTTTTTTTGAAATTTGAGCTTGTACGCCGAAAAGAGCGCGGACGCACACGCGGTGCGAAGGCCGGTCAGAGGCCGAAAAGGGAGGCTGACCTTTCTCAATTTTCTCCCATGACCGATTTCGGCCCCGAGGGGCGGGGACAAAAAAAACCATATATATACATTTTTTTTCACCCCGAGACGCGAGCAAGGGCTGCGTGCAGTGCCGTTTACACGTCTTTGAAAAGTGTATGTTTAAAAGCAGAAAAACTTGAAGGTATGGCTAAGACAATTTATCGCTCAGTGAAGAACGATCTATAGGGAGAAGATTAACAAGAACGGGAATAGCAAGGAACCGACTAGAATGCCGTTTCTGGACCAGCTGTACGAATCTTGAATTTCGAACGGGGAGCTTTTAGGTGAGTTCGGCTCGGCAGAGATTCCGGTTGAGAAATACAATAACGACGCCAGACTTATTCATAGCAAAAAAGCAAGACGACTCTTTTGTCGAGTGGTGCGCGTCGCGCATTTCCGGGGGCAAAACCCCCTCCCCTCCCCCCTCCTTTCAACGACAGAGAAAGAAATAAGAAGAAAGTGAGTCGTTTCCGGTTCTCGCCGTTTTATCCTCACTCAAAGTTCATGAATCTCATTTGGCTCCTCTTGGAACGTTACGTTTTAAAAACAAGTTTTGGCTTCCAGCTAATGTAAAATTTTTCCGATTTTCCCGATACATTCACGAAGTGATTAACCAAGATGCGCCTAACGATCCCCTCGAGATGTTTACGATGCAACATGTGGCGGTGTGACTGGAATGGAGTTTCAAAATTTTCACGGTTTTCCTATATATATATATTTCGAACTGGAGTGTAGCCTACCGCGAGCTACGGTGAACCCGAGTGACACTTCGGGCTGCAACTTGACACTTTTACGAACCCCTCATCAGGCAGCCCCTCGTGTCAATCCCTCAGCGCGACAATCCTTCTCGAATTCTCGTTTTTTTTCGGCTGTTTTTGTTATGCTTCGAGTGGAAACACTTGCCGAACGGACTCCGGAAAAACCGGGGAGTTCTCCGGTCCATTTATGGTGTCCCAAAGCGAACCCTCGATTCTATGCCAATCCTGTGCCAGTCCTGGAATCCTCGACATCGTACTCAATTAACCTCGCACAAGCAGAAACAGTTTTTGTTTAATTTAATTTCATTTTATTATTTCACTCGATACGTTTAATCGGTCTCAAAGCGAAACCCCGATTCTATGCGAAGCCTGTTAGTCCTGGAATCTTCGTCATCGTACTCAATCAACTTTACACCAGCGGAAACAATTTTGGCGCTATACTGAGAAAAAAAAATTGGTTGGATTAACCAAAAGTCGCGGTGACGTTCTAAGCTGTTATATATTTGTTACAAATAAAGCATTTGGTACAAATAAAGCATTTGGTACAAATAAAGCATTTTATACAAATAAAGCATTTGGTACAAATAAAACATTTGGTACGAATAAAGCATTTGGTACAAATAAAACATTTGGTACGAATAAAGCATTTGGTACAAATAAAGCATTTTATTAAACGATTATTTAGTTCAATTTATCCAAACATTTTTGTTGTACCAAGAAAATACACCTTTAAACGTATGTAACCACGCATTTGCTTAATCCAACTTTTTCTCAGTGTAGCATAAGGATTTGGCGATCGCGTATTTCAAAACGTATTCGTCCGATACAGTTGAAATTTGGAGAGATCCTTGATTATAACATTAGCTGTCTAATGACCGCATGATTTTTAAAAATGTTCATTCATTTGTTAGTAACAAACGATTAAGGTAGTTTTTTCGACGAAACGAAAAAAAATCGGTTTTTCACTAAAACCTTACGCTAGTGCCTTAATAATTTTTTTTTGGTTTTTTAATTTAACTTGACACATTTAATCGAACGCAATTGATCTACCAAGGCACGATTGAGTGTGAAAATCAGTGTCAACGAGCCGATATAAAACGAATTGTTACACGATTTGTTCCGTGTCGGAGATGATCGGTTCGATGCGTCTGGCGACATCGCTATCGATCATGGCTCTCGTCCCGGTATGTGTAATGCAGATAAAACCACCTGGTTATCCGAGGGAGCGTTATCTCCGAAGATCCTCGCGGGTAATCCGGGCCCTCGTCGCCGCCCGTCGGTTCTTTTGCCGCCCGGAGGAGTAAGACGAGCCCTCGATAAAGATCTTCAGGTATGTAACGCAGAATAGAGGAGGAAAACGAAGGAGAGGCAGAAGAGGAGGCCCTTCGGACGTCGTTACGCCGCAGGACGAGAAGGATGAAGAACCGATCGGACCGGAGAAGAGGCCGGTAGGTATTCTCTCGAAGGATTCGCGATCGCGGATAGTAAATGCGGTGCGGATTCGGCAACGTCGCACATCCCGGTCACGAAATCCTTCCTCTTCTTCTCACTGGCGAAGGCCAATGCGTAAAGGATCCTTTGGCGCTACCGCGCGCGTTCATCGAGCCGGTTAAATTCTTCGCATCCCTTTGTACCCGTTTTTTTAATTCTCGTCTGCCCGTGAACTCGCGTAATCCTTACGTAAAAAAGAGGTATTTGTATATTATGTGTGCTTAATGGATAAGGTAAGAAGAATTGCGTGAGAGTGGACGAAAGCTTTTCGAAGTACTGTGAAGATTTTTCTTCATTTTACCGATTCACTCTCATCCACGGTTTCACTCGTCGAATAATAAAGAAAGTCGCAGGTAGAACGCGCCCGGAAGGGGCAGAGGACTTTTGTGATTCCATTTTATTTCCACTCGTATCGGTTTTCAATGATTTCAAACTTTGAGAACTTTCTTTTCTTCTCATTCGGCGAGAGTTCGATTTGAAGGTACACATAAAGGAAAAGTATAATATAGTGAGAGCACATAAACGCCCTTTGGAATATTTTGAAAAATTTTTTTTTTCTTCTTTTTTCCGGAATCATTCATCGACCATTTCTCTCGTCGAATAACAAAGAAACTAGCAGGTAGCTCGTGGGGAGGGGAGACTCCGCGCAGAGTAAGAAAGGTTCGTACAGTTAACAAACATTTTTCTTGATTTATTATTTCCTGACTTCAACATTTTTTTTTCTCAACTGATTTTGTTATAAAATCAACACCAAAAAAACGAGATTGTGAACGTTTATCTTCAAGAACTTTTTCCTCATTTACGATCCGTTTACGATTCACTTTTACCATGCATCACTATGCACAGTAAAAAAAAGGATCGTAGAAGAAAAAAATGCTTGACGATAAACGTTCACAATCTCTTTGTTTCTCCTTTTCTCTCTTTGATTTTTCAAAGATTTTTGATCCAGGATCATAATCTCAAAAAAATGGACGCCGAGTTCCCTATGTTAAATTTTCATCTTCGTTTTTTCAAAAAATTTTAAATGCTCGAATTTATATTTCACCTCCTGTACTTTGAAATTTATTCGGGACGACACTGTCAAAAAAAAAAAAATAGAACAACACCGAGTTCGCGATGTGAAATTATCGCCGCCTTTTTCAAAGATTTTTAGGAGCTCGAATTTATATTTCAGCTCCGTTACACCCAGAAAAAAATTTATTTGACGGCCATCATTTATTTGGTTTGAGTAAAACATTTATTTTACTTGAACCAAATAAACGGTGTCCGTCAAATAAATTTTTTTCTGGGTGTACTTTCAAACAAATCTTCGTCTACACTCTCGAAAAAAATGGACACCTAGTTCGCGATGTGAAATTTTCGTCTCCGTTATCAAGGATATTTCCGTTTTTCAAAAAAAAATTACCGGCTCGCCACAACATTCTCCATAATCCGATAAGCTTGGCAGTCCCACAGATCCGCGCCAGATACACACGAGACGTCCGAGACATTTCGGCAGGTCAATATCCCCGGTGCTATCGCATTGTCTATAAGTTTTCGGCACCGAAGAACCACAGGAGTATTATCGGTCCCCAGAGTACGCAGGAGTAGTTGTTTTCGGTACCTGAAGAGCCCGCTGGATTCTTCGAGTAACCCAGACGGGCTCGACAAATCATAAAGACAGAGAGAGAGAAGCAGCGGTTGCCATCTAGATTTTTCCTTATACCTGCCGTTGGGGTTTTTGTCGGCTGGACCTAAGCGGTTGCAAAAGGGACGAGAAGGGCCACTGTGCCAGCCGAGGAGCGCGCGGTTACGAGAGAAACCAGCCCAAGATGCTCCCCGGTCGCCGCACGGTGAAGTTGACCGGTTTCAACACCGCGAGATTTATTAATTTTTCCCTCAGGAACCGAAAACCCATCCCAAACTCGATTCCGAGACATCAAACTATCTATCCACAATCGTAACCCCGGAATGCCGCGAACTCCGGTAAATCGTGGACTCTCTAAAGTCCTCATAGTAACGGCGAGCCCGGGGAAATTTTACCTGCGAGCCGGTCAACTTTACCGCGAGGAGCAGCGAGCTTCCTCGTTGGGTTCTGTACCCGGCTAATCCCGCTAAGCTCGGCGAGTAGATTTATTGCGGGTTGCGCGCGTCCCCTAAGTGCGTGCCGCCGCTGTCTCCTCGTCCCCGCTTCAACGACACCACCTCAAACCTTGTAAACCAGCAACGGAGGCCGTGAGCGCCGTCGGGTCGCCCTTCGGGGAACGGAGTACCGTTACGGAGAGAAAAATAATGAAACGAGGAAAAGAAGCCACGTGGACGATGGAATTCGCATGGAATTGGCGGACAATATTTGGGAAAAATCCCCGAAAGGTCGGGCCGAAAAATTCGGATTCGCGGTGAGAAAGGGACGAGGGACT